>JAUUTY010000399.1:182500-279999 GCA_030979885.1 Lolium multiflorum
TATGGTTAGTTACATATATATGGTTTAGGGTTAATGCATGGCACATTTAATTTAATTAGAGGACCGCGAGGCACCCCTGGCCTGCTTGATGCACAATTAAGTGTCGTTGGCCTATATATAGGGTTTAATTAGGGTTAGGGTTAGGGTTTAGGGTATAGGGTTTAGTGTTTAGGGTGTTTAGGGTTTAGGGATTAGGGATTAGGGTTTGTTTTAATTAAGTAGGGTTTGATCAGCTAGGGTTAGTTACATATATATGGTTTAGGGTTAATGCATGGCACATTACATATAGTTTAAATCTCAAGAATGTTTATACATGATAGGCCATATGTGCAAAGGAATTTTTTTCCCCGTGAACTTGTCAAAATTCAAGTTTATCAGTGCCAATGGAAACTAGTCCAAAAAATTACATAGAGGACCAAAAGTACTAGACAATAACTAATAGAACCTGCAACTTTACAAAAAGGACCCCAAAACATATAGAAGAAAATCAATCGAGTCCTTCTCGACCGCACATCAGATCTCTGCTCCGCATCCTTTCCAGCAACTCCGTCGCCGGGGACGCACCACTTGGGACGGTGTCGCCGGTAGTCGCCAGGACGAAGGAGAAGAAGGGCCTCAGCAACGGCATATTGGCTCTGAGAAGGGCCGCTGAAAGGCCAAGATGTGCACGGGCAAGACGGATGACGCCGTCGTATGCCCCGAGCTTGTGAACTTTAGCAGCTTGACTTCCCCATTGGCCAGATCTGAAGCACTGACCAAAGCAAGCCTCACCGTTAGCGCCATCACATTGATGGCACCAGATCGGGGTTTGGCCGGCAAGATCCGCCAGATTCACCATAGGCCAGATCTGAAGCCGATGACGAGATCCCCGACTCCATTGCGCCATTCTGCTCATGGGAAACACTGGATCTAAGCTTACAACAACACTAACTCCCTCGGATCCAAATTAGCTGACTCAACTTTGCTTATCTAAATATGGATGTATCCACACATGTTTTTACTCTAGATACATACACGTCTAAGGAAAGTTGAATCAATTAATTTAGTTCGGAGGGTGTACAATATACAGAGAGAAGTCGGCCTCGTCTCCGGCCGGCGAGGCCGCCGGAGAGAAGGGGGAGAGGAGCCGGGGGAGTGGGAGAGACTCGAGAGAGAAAGAGAAGAGGAAGAAATGAGAGCTCCCTGGGGAAGAACATTATTTTTGTCGTTCTGCTCGTAGCTTGAAACTGAAAATTTCGGCCGCGCGCCAAATCATCCCGCCGCATCCATTCGAAAATCCCGTGACCAGTTTTACCCTTTTAACCCTGGTCCGGAAGCTACAACCCACCGACCATGGAGGGCTCATTCGGTAACAATGAAATATCTTGCCTAGATCCCGAACCCTCCCCACAGGCCCACACCCACCCACCAACCATTCGCCCCATTAGCTCAAAAATACTCTCACACGCCAAAGCTCTGACTCTCTACAGTACTAGATCTGCTTCGCCGCCGGCATACTCCTCCACAGCGTAGCCTTGATCGTGTTGGCTGTCCACCCACCTGATCCGCTCCCCCGCCGCCCTCGTCACCGACGGATCTGCTTCACCGCCGACCTCGCCACCGACGGATCTGCTTCACCGCCGACCTCGCCACCGACTACCTCGCCGCAGCGGCTGTATCAACTTCACCGAATACCTTGCCAGCCAACCAGATCTGCTTCACTAACGCCCGCTTCTACTGAAACAGGGTCGATTCATCGTCTCCCGCGTTCGCCGCCGCTGGAATGCAAGTTGCCGCCCCCGTCCACCCCGCCGCAGCTTGGTTAGTACGCTGGCCCGTTAGATCGCGGTGTTTCTTTAGCCATGTTTTGTGTAGTTATTTGCAGATCTCATATGCCGTTAACTTTCTTGATGTGTTGCTTCGCATGAAGTTTGTTTAAATATTGTACAGTACAAAAGCATTATCCGGTCGCTACCATCCTGTTCATTCTACTGACACCTGTGTGCATCCACATATTTATAGCCTTGTACCCATTCATTTGCTGCCAACTGTTTTTGTACTGCATGCTATTGTCGCACTGCTTTTATAGTCATGCTATGGGCATTTCCAATCTGCTTGTTCTTATACCACGTCATTAGCTCACCGCTAGCTGTTTTCTCGTGTCTGCTATTCTCACACTGCTTTTATAATCATGCTATGTGCATTTCCAATCTGCTTGCTCTTATACCTCGTCTTTAGCTTATATAGTTATTGTTGCGTGCATGTCTGGTCTTTGTATTATCGTAGACTGACTTGTCAATGTTATTTTTCCTAGGGTTTGATCATGCGAACCACTTATTAGAACATCCAACATTAACAGCGGGGACGCTAGGGAAGGTTGGAATCTGAGTTCTTGGTTGGTAATTTTGGTAGTTTACTTCCGTTATTATCTATAACCTATATGCATTGTTCCTTATGCAAGAGATTAACACTTGGAACCCTGCCATAGCAATGCCATTCATGCTTTACTATGTTTCTGCCTATTTGATATGCTTGTCTTGGAGAAACTGCGAAGGTGATTTGAACCTGACATTTGGTCATTCTTAATGCCAGTTTACTTTATGTGGAAAACCTTGGCATTACCCTACTCTAAATCTGAATGTCTGAAATTCGTATCTCATGCAAAGCAACATCTAGTTGGTTTTAATCTGATATCTTGTAAATATTGGCTTATTCATTTGGCAGCTCAAGTTTTTTGTTATTTGAAACCAGCTGACTTGGTCTTAAATGTGATATCTAAACACAGATTAAGGACAATGGAGCAGGAGGATTAGCATTTCACTTGATGGCTGAACCTAAAATGACAGGCATGTTGACCACGACTAGTGCACGCAAGAGAAGGACCTGCAGCGAACCAGTATGTGCTTAGTACATGCATCTTATCTTATCTTGTGCTTATTTCTGCTACATGCTGTTATCTGATCTCTACATTGCGTAATACATGTTTGAATAGTTAATTGTTGTAACTATGTTTGCAATGTTACCAGAATGCAGTTTTAATGAAGCAGTCATCATTAGAAGATAGTCGCCAAAAAAGGATCTGTAGCGACCCTGTGCAACATTATGATGTAAGTTTGTGCTTAGTACAAGTTCCATACATTGTCTTATTTATGCAACTTGTTATTATCTTATATCTACATTGCATAATAAATGTTTGCATAGTTCATCGTTTAACTCTTTTTGCATTATTATCAGAATGCAGTTGTGATGAAGCAATCTTCATTAGAAGTGAGGCCCACAAAAAGTTCTGATATTTCTTCTGATGCATCTTCTCATAGCCGTCAACCTAGACCATTGCTTTCATCAAACAGTAAATATCTCAAGGCTGTACTTTATAAAAGACATGGTATTGCTGCTTTAAGATCTGTAGCTGATATGTTGACAAAGAGTACACAAGATTCAATCAAGGCGATTGCCAAATGTCAACGTGTTATTGATGATGCTAATAGAAGTTCTCAATGATTCTATGTAATTTTTTTATTTGGGCACATTAATTGCCTTGTAATTTTCCTACTTGTTTTATTTGTGTATGTAATTGTGTGTATCATTGATATCAGATTTTAGGCTCATGAAATTTAATGCAAGTTGACTAGTCAAACAAGTAGGGCACTACAACAGATTGGGCCGGCCCACTTACAGTAGTGTGGGATCCACATGCTTATTGGGCCGGCCCACTATCTTGTTGGGCCAGCCCATTTGCTATATGGTGGTCCCACGTGGTAAATGGGCCGGCCCTTTAAGGAAGGTGGGACCCACGTGTTTTTGGCCCGGCCCACTATCTTGTTGGGCCGGCCCACTTGCTATATGGTGGACCCCACATACTAAATGGGCCGGCCTTTTAACCGGAAAGTGGGACCCACCTGTGTTTTTGGCCCGCCCACTATCTTGTTGGGCCGGCCCATTTGCTATATGGTGGACCCCACATACTAAATGGGCGGCCTTTTAACGGAAGGTGGGACCCACCTGCTGGCCCGGCCCACTATCTTGTTGGGCGGCCCACTTGCTATATGGTGGACCCCACACACAAATGGGCCGGCCCTTTAACGGGAAAGTGGGACCCACTGTGTTTTTGGCCCGGCCCACTATCTTGTTGGGCCTTGCTATATGGTGGACCCCACATACTAAATGGGCCGTCCCTTTAACTGGAAAGTGGGACCCTTGTTGGGCCCGCCCACTTGCTATATGGTGGACCCCACACTAAATGGGCCGGCCCTTTAACAGAAAGTGGGACCCACGTGTTTTGGCCCGGCCCACTTGCTTCTTGGGCCGGCCCAGTTGCTGTAGGTGGACCCCACATGTTAAATGGGCCGGCCCATTTAAGTTTTGACCAGTCAACCTTAGAGGTTAGGCCCGGCCCACGTAACTAATGGACCAGCCCAGCTATATAGTTGACCGGTCAAACTATGTCAGCTGGCCCGGCCCGCTTAAGACGTGGCAGGCCTCGTGTGGGCCTACCATCTACCACGGGGTTTCAGCCGGTTAACGCCGTTAACTGCCAGTTAACGGCGTCTGCCACGTGTCAGTTTGCATGACGTCAGCAGTCAACGGGCTCCCGGAAACACTTGCGCAACGGTCCGATTTTCCGTGGCGGAAGGGCGCCCAAGCGCGACGGACCGAAAAAAACGTCGTTGGACTTTGCCTGACGCAGTTTCCACAACAGAACCCATATCGTCGGGTTAGGCCCATAGGCGACGAAAAATACCCCTTAGCGGACGATTTTGAGACGTTGTCTATCAGAACTTTTCTTGTAGTGTTCCCTCCTTTAGGAGGAAGAGGCTTGAAAGGAAGCTTCTCCACATAACCTGATTTATTTCCAGAAACAATAGAAGAAACTTGGGAGGATTCCTCCTTTTCATTAATAAGTTCAAAACACACAGCGGTCCTATCATATTTTGGCAAAGTGTCATCTTCTAAAATATTTTGTATGTAAGTATTTGTGTGGCAATTATCAATGCAATAAGAAAGACACCCATGCAGGACACTATTAATATCAAGAGCACTCATATCCACCAAAGAAGTTTTTCTCAATAACTCTTCACACTCCAAAAATAATGTAAGTTCCTCATGCTGATTAGGAGTGATTTCATCATCACAATACAAATTTGCAGCACTCATGAGGTTCGAATTATCATTGGAGGAGCATTGAAAATTAAAATGACCCACTCTATGGCAAAGTTCACAAATAAAAGGATAGAGGGCACAAACTTTTTCACCAAGATCATCTAGAGCCCTAGACCACTTTCTAGTTTTTTCATTCCTGTGATGGATACAATATTCTTCTTCAATTTTATTCTTTTCACAAGGTCTATGAACTCCACAAAAATTAACATGCTTATAGGAAATAGCATTTTCAGAAGTTTGAGCATGTTCATTGCAATCATTAATAACAGTTTCATCCTTCATGCTGATGTCTTTAAAAGGTTCATGATACATGTACCAATTTTCTTTAGGAACATTAATATGAGAAGCAAAGGCTTTATAAAAATTTGCAACAACTTGAGAGTCAAGACCATAAGTAGCACTCATATTTCGAAATTTATCAGTATCCATAAAAGTTTCAATGCATTCATAATCATAATTTATACCTGACTCTCTACCTTTGTCATTCTCCCATCCTTCAGTATTCTCCTGAATCCGATCAAGAAGGTCCCATTTAAACTCTTCTTTGTTGCGTGTGAATGATCCAGAACAAGCAGTATCCAGCAAGGTTTTATCTTGAAAAGAAAGTCTTGCATAGAAATTATCAATGATGATATTACCAGGAAGCTCATGAATGGGGCATTTGAGCATTAAAGACTTCAATCTCCCCCATGCTTGGGCAATACTCTCTCCATCATGAGGCCAGAAATTATATATGCGGTTTCGGTCTTTGTGAATTTCACTTGGAGGATAGAATTTAGAATAAAATAGAGGCACAATATCCTTCCAATCAAGAGAATGCCCATCCTTCAGCAGTTTATACCAATGCGCCGCTTTACCAGACAGCGACATAGAGAATAATTTCTTCCTAACTTCATCCATAGAAATACCTGCACACTTGAATAACCCGCATAATTCATGTAAAAACAATAAATGATCTCCAGGATGGACAGTCCCATCTCCAAAATAGCAATTGTTCATAGCAAGTTCAACAATTTTCATAGGTATCTTGAAAGGAATACTTTCAGTAGGTGGATTTAAAATATCACAAGCATCATTAGAGTTATCGCATATGGGAGATAAAGTATTATCAGAGCAAATTTTCTCCCCTAAAACTGGGAAGCTACAAAGATCATAAAAACTAGCTTCCCCAAGCTTAGACTTTTCCATAGCATTAGCAGTAATTGCGTTCATACTAATAACATTGCTACTAGCATGCAAATAAGGTTCCATAGGTTTTTTAATTTTCGCATCAAACAATTCATGTCTTAACTCAGGAAAAAGATTAAAAAGCTCACTAAATTTGTTGTTGTTTTCCATTATGCCTAACTAGTGAAAAATAAAAACAAGAAACAAAAAGATTTAATTGCAGAATCTAAAGGAAATAGCTTCGAGCACTCACAACAGTGCTAGGAAATAGCTTAGTAGTCGGAGGATGTGAATACCTTTTACCTTACCTCCCCGGCAACGGCGCCAGAAAATAGCTTGATGTCTACGTGTGCTTCTATTCTTGTAGACAGTGTTGGGCCTCCAAGAGCAGAGGTTTGTAGAACAGCAACAAGTTTCCCTTAAGTGGATCACCCAAGGTTTATCGAACTCAGGGAGGTAGAGGTCAAAGATATCCCTCTCAAGCAACCCTGCAATTAAGATACAAGAAGTCTCTTGTGTCCCCAACACACCTAATACACTTGTCAGATGTATAGGTGCACTAGTTCGGCGAAGAGATAGTGAAATACAAGTAATATGGATGATTGTAAGTAGTAATTGCAATCTGAAATAAAAATGGCAGCAAGCGAACATGTAGCAGAACTTGTTGGAAACGGTGTTTCAATGCTTAGAAACAAGGCCTAGGGATCATACTTTCACTAGTGGACACTCTCAACAATGATCACATAATTGAATAAATAAATGCTACTCTCAAACACTCTCTTGTTGGATAACAAACACCATTCATTGTGTAGGGCTGCAAAAGCACACCTCAAGCCGGAGTAAACAAGCTCCACAACATCATAAAGGAATCACACACGATGCGCACACTGTCACCATCACACCGTGGAGAGTGAATCCGGAGTTCATATTAAAGTAACCTCTAGAGTGCATAATAGACAAGAGTAACATCTACATATTCAACTAGATTACAAAGCTCATGATCACATAAAGATCACACCATGGGAGAGAGATGAACCACATAGCTACCGGTAGAGCCCTCAGCCTCGGGGAGAACTACTCCCTCCCCATCATGGGAGTCACAGCGGCGATGAAGATGGCGGTGGTGTCGATGGAGATGACTCCGGGGGCAATTCCCCGTCCCGGCGGCGTGCCGGAACAGAGACTTCTGTCCCCCGAACTTGGCTTCGTGATGGCGGCGGCTACGTAACTTTTCGTGGAGGAAGACCGATTGCTTTAGGGTTTTCGCGACGGAAGGAATATATAGGCGAAAGGGCGGCCACGGAGGGATCCCGAGGGGCCCACCCCATATCTGGGCGCGGCCAGGGGGCACCCGCGCCCCCCTATGGTGTGGAGGCCCCTTGGCCCCCCTCTGGCCCTTCTCTGGCTCTCTGGGTCCTTCTCGGTAAAATATTGGCTTCTGTCTTCGTGGGGTCCAATTCGAGAATATTTCGTGTAAATTTCTGAACCAACGGACCCGCATGTCATCCATCTTGTTAATAGGTTAGTCCCTTGGAAAATTTAAAAATGATATAAAGTGTGAGCAAAACATGTAGGTATTTCATAAAAGTAGCATGCCATTGAAATTATAGATACGCTGCTGGCTCATGGGTCCCACATGCCAGCCTCTATGAACAATAATATTTCTTTTCTTGGATTTTTTTACCCCTGATTTCTGGCTATTTGCCTTTTTCTTTGGATCCCCGACCGCCTTTGAAACGATGAGGACGCTGCTGGCGCATAGCTCCCACATGTCAGCCTCTAAGAACAATAAACATTTCTTTTCTTGGATTTATAGTTGACCCCTAATTAATGGCTACTTCGCTTTTTTTTCGATCCCCAGCCGCCTTAGAAACGTTGAGGACGCTGCTGGCTCATGGGTCCCATATGACAGCCTCTATGAAAAGTAAAACATTTACTTTCTTGGATTTATTTTTGACACCTAATTAATGACTACTTGGTTCTTTCTTTTGATCCCGTGACGCCTTTGAAACGTTGAGAGCCCTGCTGGCTCATGGGTCCAACCAGGGCGGAGCCAGGATTTGAGCATAGGGGGGGCAACCGAGACGGCTCTCATGTACACAGTATATTGTATATGCATATATTGAGCCCCACATAACATGTTTATTTTTTTGCAACGATTCTGCAAGTTCCAATTTTGTAAGACATAGAAGCATACCAATCCATAAACATTTGAAAACTCTCGGTTAAATTTAAATTTGTGATAATCTACAAGATTTTTGTGAGTTAAAAATCTCATAGGAGCTGAACTACAACAGTTGTCCTATTCTTTCACATAACAGTTAAACTGAATACGCATAGCCAGACTGAAAGAAAAGATAAAACACACATTGGCATAGAAAAGACAAGACCATTAGCAGTAGTACACATACCTTCAAAAATTGATTCGGCAATAGCTGCCGAGTTTACTGGTCGCGTGCACAGGCAACAACGGCGATTAGCCGCGGCCATCCCGGTGTGCTTGGTTGCTAAATTGAGACGATAGGACTAAGAGGAGGCGAGACCGACACGGCGTAGGAACATCATCGTGGAAATCCGTTGAGGACGCCTTGACCTGTCGGAGTCGGACATGTCAGCCTCTAAGAACAATAAACATTTCTTTTCTTGGATTTATAGTTGACCCCTAATTAATGGCTACTTCGCTTTTTTTTTCGATCCCCAGCCGCCTTAGAAACGTTGAGGACGCTGCTGGCTCATGGGTCCCATATGACAGCCTCTATGAAAAAAACATTTACTTTCTTGGATTTATTTTTGACACCTAATTAATGACTACTTGCTTTTTTTTGATCCCCGCCTTTGAAACGTTGAGGGCCCTGCTGGCTCATGGGTCCAACATGTCAGCCTCTATGAACAATAAGAGTTTCCTTTGTTGCATTTATTTTTGACCCCTAATTTCTGGCTATTTGCCTTTTTTCCATTGCCTGCCACCTTAGAAACGTTGAGGACGCTGCTGGCTGGGTCCCACATGTCAGCCTCTTTGTACGATAAAAGTTTCCTTTGCTGGATTTATTTTTGACCCCTAATTTCTGGCTATTTGCCTTTTTCTTTCGAACTCCACCGCCTTTGAAACGTTGATGACGCTGCTGCAAACTGGGTACAATATGTCAGCCTCTTTGTGCGATAAACCTTTCCTTTCTTGGATTTTTTGGACACCTGATTTCGAGCTACTTGCCTTTTTCTTTCGATCTCCTGCCCCCTTTGAGAAACGTCGAGAACGATGCTGGTTCGTGGGTCCCACATGTCATCCTCTCTGAATGATAAATGTTGAGGCCGCGGCTGCAAGATACGTCCCACATGTCAGCCTGACTGTTGAATAAACGTTTCCTTTCTCGAATTTATATTTGACCCCTGATTTCTGGCTACTTTGCCGTTTCTTTCGATCCCCTGCATGTCTGCTACTCCACCGAAAAACAGACCGGCATGTATTCATCACAATACGGGTAGCTAATTTAGGAAAAATGTGTTCATCACGGGATTCAAACAAAGATCTTCATCTCTGCTAAATTTTGATTTCACCAAAAACCGAACAGCGTGTGTTCATGACTTTAAGTTCACAAACACTATGGTTTCTCTATAAAATAAGGTCACCATCCGTTCCTTTATTGAAGGCATTTGCGAAAAGTGTCTTTGGCTAATGGGCACCAGTGCTCTGCTGTTTAAAAAAAATCAAATAGCATACATATTTGTTTCAAAAAAATCTGAAAATAAATGTAGACATAATAAATAAAGTAACCTACAAGCGTGTAAAATTTTAATATGAAATTCTTTATATTGTAGACTACACAAAAAATCTGTTGAAATTTGGAGATTTGAAATATGCATACCCAGATCCACACGTTTGTTACTTTTGTGTAGCCCAGAATTTTTTGTATTTGAAACTGAAATTTTGCACGTTTATGGGACAATTCATTAGCTACTCCATGATTTGTTTTCTAATTTTTTGAACAAATAAATATATTTTTTATTTTTTCTAAAATAGCAGGAGCACTGGTGCCCAAGAGCACCAAATCTCTTAGGCATTTGCGCCTAATAGCGTGAGCTTAGCTAATTTTTGAAGAAAAAAAGATGTCCATTGTGGTATTCAGGACAAAGATCTTCATGTCTGCTACTCCACCAAACAACAAACCAGCATGTATTCATCACAATACGGGTAGCTAATTTGTGAAAAATATGTTCAGCACGGGATTCAAACAAAGATCTTCATCTCTGCAAAATTTTGATTTCACCAAAAACCGAACAGCGAATGTTCATGAGGTTAAGTTCACGAACACTATGTTTTCTCTATAAAATAAGGTCACCATCTGTCTCTTATTTCTCAAGGAAAAACAGGTGGAAGTGTTGGGACGAACCACATGGGTGCTTCGGCTCTATGTTCAATCTTCTCTTTTTTGTACTGCAATCTTGAGCCTATGGCAGGACCTCCATTGACGTGCATTCTGCACCAATTTGGCCTTGGACGTATCCATGTATCACGGGCGCGATTGTGGGTAGCAAAGACACAGTCAGGTTTGAACAATTGGAAATCTGGTTCTGCAGCCTCTGCGTCGATTGGCGGGGGTAGCATGAAAATTGGGTGATTGAGTCCAAGAAATAAAGAATGCCCCTTCAAATTGTTCAATCTTTCCCACCTTGCCTCTTCTACAGGGTCCAAGGTATGGGCAGATCTCAAGAAAACGTAGCACCGTACCAAAGGATAAGACCTCAGCTTGTTACCCATATGTAATATTGGAGGACCGAGGATGGGCCGATAACCTTTAACCTGAATCCACGCGAGATCAGATTCACCAGTAATGGACTCTGCTCTCATTGGTGCCAGGAACCAAGTGCGCTGGTCAGAAAATCCAAGAAATACATCTTCATCTTCATAATTATGATTATCACCATCATCATCTAATTCTTCATCATCTAATTCTTCATCATCTAATTCGTCTTCTTCTAATTCTTCTTCTTCTAATTCTTCTTCATCAGCATCATTATCTTCATCGGCACCTCCATCGCCTTGAGCCACATTTGCTTCATCATCTTCCATGACAGCATCTCCCTCGATTTGAGCGAAAATTGCAGCCACTTCTGCTTCTTCATCTTCAATGACAGGGGCGTCAATGAGACGCGGGGCTGCATGTGTCCCTGCAATGCACAAAGATCAACCACAATGCAGCAAGTAGGAACTACACTGAAAATTATCTCTTCTCTTCTATCTTCTATTTTCTACTACTATAAGGCACCAGTTTTTAACAAGACATGTAGCAGCAATTCCAACTGTTGGTGTCCAAAATCTAACGGTTGGGATTAGAGGTATTCGCGTGAAAAAAATACCACACCAGTGTCCACGTGTTTCTAGAACCGTCATGTTTCCATTATGAAGAAAAATCAGAGCAGTCTCACACCGATATCACACGTCCCACTTGATAGTGATTAAGAAAGGTTCCAATTTTTTGTTCATATTTATAAACTGTATGCTCACACTTATTTTGATGGTATAACCAAATTATTAGTTGTATTGAAAGTTTGAACAACATTTAGAACGCAACTTTTATACATCAGTATTGCGAATCGTAATTGGTCCAACATGTGCAGCATGCCATTTACTAGTTAAGACATAAAACAAAGACTCACCACAGGTATATGGTTCCCAAACCAGAACATCTCCATACGGATATGTAACTGCGTATACACGATGTAGGTGTGAACTTGTACCATATCCAGGAATGCCCATGGCATCGACATAGCTGTTTCTATCAAAGAATTCAGGGTTTCTCAGGATATTCCACTCCTTTTCTAGGGGCGCTTGTAGGATAGCGATCAATTCGTCAAATACAACGATTACCTCGTAATGCCATGGCCCTGCTAGATCATCTTTGTACGGCCTCTTGACGATCCGTACTTTGAGCAGTTCCAAACTTTTATCTATTTTGTATTTGAAGAGGAATGGTGGGCTGCCATGCCACCATTCACTAGTAGGGCCCAAAGAAATTCCTGCATCTTGCAGAGATGGAAGAGGTATAATAGTATCTGATATGTATATGTTGCGGATCGTCAAGTGCCCGTCCTGCTGGACAAATGCCACCCAGTCGCCGTTACAACCCACCCAGTGCATGGGTCCATGTCCATCCAGTTCCTCCTTGGTATGGATAAATGCTGGAACTGTCGGCTTGTCTAATGGCATCAGCAACGCGTGAATGCCCTGCAAATAGGATTTGTTTCAAAATTGTCTATGCATGCAAGGTATTCGACAGAATGAAGAGCGGATTGTGCAGAACTGAAGCACAGATGTAATGGATAAATAAAGCAATTCCGAAGAGTACATGTGCATAGTGAAGGCAGCAAACCTTACAGTACTCCCAAATTAGGTGATGATGTTGAGTCTAAATACATGCATGATGTTTGGCAATAAGAAAAGTTGATTGAAAAAACACAAGCTGAAACGAGATGAGTAAATAAATAAATACTCTTACAGTATTGTCGCGGTCGTCTGGCCATGTCTCGGGGTCGCAGTGGAGCAGGCTCGGTAAACCGAACGGAACCTTATGCGCTCCGCGGATGGCATGCCGCATGCCGATCATGCCTCGAGCGAGGCGACCAGTGCTGAGGATATCCGCCCGCTCGGCTATGTTCTCCACCAGTGGGTAGTGGAGGTTGCCCCACCCCATGGACTGGTGGTAGCAATCAGGAATCTCCTCAACCTTACGCTTCTGCTTCATTGGAGTCGGTAATCTAATGCAAGGGAGAGAGGGGTGAACGGGAGAAAGAGACAGAAGAGGTTTTTTTTTGGAGAAGATGCAGTAGTAGTACTACGATACTAGGAGGTGGAGATGCGGGGCATGTTTCCGGGGGAGAGGAACCACTATTTCCCTTTAAAAAAATAACAGCACTTGCGCATTAGAACTTGGGGCGGGGATATAGCGGTAAGAGGTATTGACCAACTTTCCCTCACCTTGACCCCACGTGGTTGTGAACCCGAGATAATTTTCTTTTTGATGAACCCGATATACTTATTATAGTACTAAAATAGTACAAGTATATACCTTGTATATACCAACATTATTATTTTAAGGACTTTTGTTCCATGAGCAACAACTTCCCCCACTCCGCTCATCCGAAATCCTAGCCCCTCCAACTTCAAGGACCAATCGACATAGCTATGGCCTTCTAATTTGGCTCAAGTCGCCGCACACATAGTCCTCCCGCCGACAAGGAATAGGAGCATCAGCCCTTTCGTCGCTTGTTGTTATACATAATCATATACAGTACCATATATATTTCAAATTTCCATATCAAAAAATAGTTCAAATCTGAATTTTAACATCTCAAGCTAAACCCTCGCTTGCTCTTAAACATAAGCATACCATAGTTCTACTTTTGTCTTCACCGAACAACAGAACACAATGTGTTCATCACAACATAGCCAACCGGAGTACCTAGTAATGTAACTAGAGAAGTGAACCTATAGTTGATCAAGCCTTCAACTTTAACACAATAATACCCCCACATTATGTGTTGAGGAGCCACACCCATATATTTAAGAGTACCATCATGTAGACCACAAATGCATCAATGAAGAGAGGGGTATACTTATAGACCACCTCTTTACAAAACAGTTGTAATTAGTAGACCACAATTGCCTCGTTCATTAGCTATGAAATTACATACTATCAGTAGCTACAATGGCTGCAGGCCCTGTTTCAGAATTAAACATCACACTTGTTCCAATCCGGGGCGTTGGCGAAGTTTGGGATGAACCAAAGCGGTGTCTTTACCAGGTACCTATCTTTTTTTGTTTTGCATGTTTTCTCCAAGGCGTTGGTTTGGAAACCAACGGCGCAATCTTCACGATTCAGACTGAATCGGCATATTTCAGGCAGCTGCGAATTGCGAAGCCATGCTTCATTCGGCAAGGTGTACACACAATTTCTTCTCGTCAGACATCCTGGGACAACATCTGCACCGCCTAATGGCAGCATAATCGGATAGTTCACTCCAAGGAAAAGAGAATATTCTCCAAGGTCATCAATCTTTTCCCATGGAATACCTTCATTTAACTTACTAGTGTCCTTCGTGAACACCAGGCAACCAAACCCAGAAGCATAGTTGCCAACAGTGCGACCATGATGAACACGACGATCAGAAGCAGTATGGCAAACTTTACAGGAATATTCCCTTTCATCAGCAATGCCCAGTGTATGGATCAGAAGAAGTCTAGAACCATCTATAGATCTTGCTAACCACCACACACCATAATCGACCTCGTGATCATGGCCAAGAGCATCATCAAGTGCACACCGCCATTCAAACACAATGGGCGGTGGCTCTACGATCAGCGGAGGACCTGCTTGAAAACGAAATTACTGTTAAGAAGGGTATGTTTGGTTTGCACAAATCTGAAAACGTAAGAATTGGGAAAACGCATTAGGATTCAGATGGGATGATATAATGTCATTTCCATTCAATAATACAGCATATTGGTGTATGTGGGGCCCCGGACTTACCAGTCCAGAACTCATGTTATGCATACAATTTCACGATCCCAAGATCATTCCATCGTGAATACATAACCGAACTGATACCAGATTACATCATCCATTACAGTACCGAATTAATATTAATACGGAAGTCTTACATCATAGGCCATCAAGGCCGTAGTTCAACAAACAGCAGCGGAATTTATTTGACTCCAAATAGCGGTGGAACCCAAGTCAGGCCTTTACCCTACAGGCGGCTTTCTGGGAGAGTGTCCTAGTTCGCGTCTTCGGCGTCGTACTCTTCGTCTTTGTAGTACTCCTCTTCAAATTCTGGCCAAGTAAATAGCCAGGACAACAATGCCAATGAGTACATTTGAATGTACTCGCAAACCACCTTAGAGAGAAATAAAGGATATGTAGTATGGCAGTAGCAAAGAACAGGCACTATCTAGGGCGACAAGGAGCGAGAGGTGGTTCCTCTCGAGAGTATGAAATCTCTATATCTTTGTTAAAAACCTTTTTGTAAACCAGTTTGTTTGCAGACTAATAGGTACGGGTGACCCAATTTCCTTTCCGGCCATCTCAAATGGCCGTCAAAACCTTTCCGAATTTCCACCGTACCTCTCAGGTACATTTTCCACCAGTCCCACTGGCATCACTTTCCCAAAACAATATTTGAGAAAACGCTTTTGTAAAACAAAACTCTTCAGGCTAAGCAATAGCCTTCCCGACCGTCCATAACCGCGGACACGACTATTCGAATAGTTTTCACTCTGCAGAGGTTGTACACTTTCCCCACAAGATCCGGATACTTATCGTGTGGGCATCATCCCTGCATAACAACATATGCCACGACAAATACCCGATCGTAGTTTTTCGCCTGCTCGCCTTAGCCTAAGACATGCCGCCTAGAGTTGTACCTCCCAACACCAGAGTCCGAGGGGTCGTTTACCCAGGAGTAGCAAATTCCCCGACCAGCTCGACCCTCCGGAATGCCGCGACCAACTGCGGGGCATTATTCAATGGGAGCTCATAGGTTGTACCCCTGCCATCGATACGCAATGGAAAGGCGTTCCCAGTTCGTCGGGAAGGCCACGGTCGATAGGTGTCCATGCTCGGACTACCCCTTACATTTGCAGGACCCAAACTAAGGCGAGACAAACTACTACGCTACGCCCCGTGCCCACTTTGGGGTAATGTGGTTGCACTGTCTTTCAGTCCGGGTGAGTACTTAGGCGCTAAAGTTTTCGAAAACATTTTCATTTCTCCACTTGTCTCCAGCAAATTTTCTTTCCATAAACATCTTTCCTTTCATAAACCCACACTTGGGTAGGGCTACCCCATTCCAAGGTTTTCGAAAAACTTCTTTTCGGGAAAACATTTTCGTAACCATTTAGTCCAATTCTTCTTCGAAAAATGGCGACAAGGATGACAAGGTGATAAGCACCATATCACTAATAGAGATGTGTTCAGTAGGTACCAATGAGGGCTGCACCCTAAGGGTGGATTAATAAAACTCCGGGTGGCACTAACCACCCACATAATAAATAAAAGACATGCACTTTATAAAACCTGCAATAATGCAAGAGAAAGATATATAGGATCAGAGATGCATCAAGAGGTGGCTTGCCTTGATCAGCAAAGTGTCCCTGGTCTTCCTCTTCAAATCCCCCAAAGTCACCTCCTCCTTCGTTTCCGGCGGCGTTCGAATCTATCGTCGCAAAAATAAAAGAAACACACCACCAAATCAACAAAACATTCCAGAATAATGCACACAAAAATTTGATAAAATCGCAGTATGTAAAGGTTCACAAATGCAAACTACTGAAAGTGGTTTCACTATTTTATGATTTTTAAAACAAAAGATATGATTTTTACAATTCCAAAAATGACTTAAGAACCGTTTAAATGGTCTAAATCTTTCTATATGTCACAAAAATGCATGCAGCATACCTACTGAAAGCTAATGACATGTAGAGCACACATGCACAAGAATCAACTGCAAACAAGTTTTTAAATAACCTAGAAAAATTAAACAAGACAGTAACTAGAGCACACAAATAGCTAGGCACACCAGTATCAGAGCATCACCAAACAACACCAAACATAGCCCTGGATAGGTGAGACTAAATGTGAACTAACCCCACTGGTTTTGTATTTTTCTGATTGGTAAATGATTTTATAAAAATCAAATACTGAAAAGATATACTGCTTCAGTAATTAAATTGTTGGAATTAAACTACAAATCTTAAAAATATTTCCTTTGGCACAAAATTACCCTATAGATATATCTACCAGCATCACTTGGGTTTGTTTCAAAATCATTGTTAGTTTTCAAATTAGAATTAATTTACTCGCTCTCTGGACAGAACTTGTTTTCTAAATGAATTCAAATGCAAGAAGCTACTGCATGTGAGACTAGTGCCAAAATAAAGCTACTTACATCTACTTTACAACAAAATTAACTTCATGCAGAAAGGTTTTATAAATCTAACACAATAATTAAAATACACAATCAGATACATTTTAGGTTTCTATTTATCAGTACATAATCACCACACTAAATCACATGCATGTAATTATTTGTGGTAGAGATTTCACTCACGAGCACATATAAGTTTGAATCAACAAGTTTGAGCACTCGAGGAATTTATGGAATTTCAAAACCTACAGACATATGTACTGGCAGATTTGAACTAGATTTAAACAGGGAATGAAAATGGGCCGGGGGCTGGTGGTGCGGCCCAGATCGGCTGAGATCTGGCGCTAGGCGGCCCAGCTCCATCAGCGACGCGCGGGAGAGGGTTTTTGAACGGAGGGAGGACGTGGCGGCCACGCTGGCTGGCGGGCCAGGGGCCATGGTGCATGCACCGGTTGGATGTGCAACCAACGGTGGCCACCACTCTCTTCTACCTCGCGTCGCGGAAGGTTTGCGTGGCAAACCCTAGCTACTCTGAGGCTTCGCGGGCTCACCTCGGGGCGCAGTTTCTGGCGAGAGTAGGTGCTTTGGACGAGGAAGAAGGTCCGCTCCCGGATGGTAGTCGAGGCGGCGGAAACAGCAGCCCACGTTCCGGCGGTCGTCGTCGGCGGAGAACCTGCTGTTCGGAACGGCGTCCGTTACGGGACGCAGTGGGAAGAGAAAATGCGTGCGTCAGATGGAGGGTAGAATGGGGCTTCCAGTGAGGGAGGTGGCGGCCAAAACAAGGACCTTCTCTCCAGCGATCGACGGCGATGGCCCCGGACTGCTGCACGTCGCGGCGATGACTGCAGGGGTTCCTGGAAGAAAGGGAGGTGCGCATCAGAACGAGGAGGGACGTGAGCACCCAGGGAACGAGGAGAAGGGAAGAAACGGTGGGGTTTCCGCGTCGGCAACCTTCACCGGAAGTCCGCGAGCGTCGAGCTCGAGCACGGCGAGCAGGGAGGAGAGGAGTTCATCTCCTCACGGGAGGTGGTATGGTGGTGGGAGGGGGTTCTAGTGGCGAAGTGGTTGAAGCGGAGGAGGTCTGGCGCGTTTAAAAGGGCGACGCCGGTGCACGGTGCACCGGGTCCGTGGCGAGGGAGAAGGGCGTGCGGCAGCAGCTCATTGGGCGAGATGGGCGGCGGGGCGACGTGTCTGAGCCGCGGTGTAGAGTTTTGGAGGGAGGTGGGCGTCGGTGGAGTGAACGGCTGGTGTGCACGGTCGCGTCTAGTCTCGCCCAGCTGTTCGACAGAGACTGCGGCGGTGCTCGGTCGCGTCCGTGCGAGGAGAGCTCGGGCGTGGCTTGTCCGTGCATGGGTGGAGTGGTGGAGGTGTCCTCTTCCATCTCTTGGCGGTTACGATCAGGAGAGGGGTGTGGGTCGGCTAGCGTGGACGTGTCCATGGTGACGCGCTCGCCGGCGGTTGGGGGTCGGCGCTGCAGGAGGGGTGATGGTGCACTGGAGGTTTGTCGAGGAGAGAGGAAGGGTTGCAGTGGCGCCGAAGGCTTCTGCCCTCGTGACCTTGAGCATCAGAGGGAAGAGGGGGCCGAGATGTACCCGTGCTATCCTTGCCAAAAGAGAGATGCGACGGGAGAGTGCCTAGTTTGAGTAGGGGAGGGACAGGAGGGAGGGAGTAGGGCTTGCAGCTCTTCTAGGCTTTGTCCGTTCTGGGTGGAGACATGTGAATTTGGTCGTATGTGCACTCCAAGCCCCGGCCATATCCTCTCCCCAATTTCCCTCTCACTCACATGATGTCAATGCATGCACACACATGTGAGTTGTGGTGGGGAGTGAGAGAGTGGAGAGAGGGAAGATGGGGTCGAAATTTGCTGTCCACTTGCTGGTGGTTTGGAGAGTAAAAATAAAGGGAGAGATAGAAAGAGAGATGCAAGGTAGTGGTGGTGGTGTGATGGCCGGCATGGCCATTCTTCATTTTCTCTTTGTTTGAGATTCTGGTCAACACACCAAAGCATGACTCAAGGAAAAGTTGAGGCAAAAATATAGGAGGAGACATAGGGGTCCTTGCTTGAAGGATTTGTAGGAAGTAATTGGAAAAAGAATAAAAGAGAATTTGGTGGAGGAAAATGGAGGTTGTCATGATCTTGGAGGATCACATGTGATGATGATCACATGCACAAGGGTTTTGGTGAGGCTTAATTAAATAAAACCAGATTTGAGAAGGGGTGACAAATGAGAAGGGGGTTTTAGGGTTTAGTGAAAAAAAATAGAAATTTTGATCACACAAGTAAATAGAGAGAGAGGTGAAATTCTCCAAGGGTTTGTGTCATGATTAATTTAATTAAGAGCAGAAATAAAAAGGAGTCACGTGAAGATGGGGATCTTTGGGGTTTACACACAAATGTAATTTTTCACCAGCACAAGCACATACATTCTACAATCAAAGGCAAGATCAACTATATGCATGCAAAGTTGAAAACGGAAAAAGGTTTTGTTGGCCCAAAAATTTGCATTCCAAATTTTTAAATTAATGCACAAAGTTGGGTTGTTACAAACCTTCCCCCCTTAAAATGAATCTCGTCCTCGAGATTCGGTGGCTAAGAACTAAAGAGTGCGGGGAAATCCTTCCGAAGTTGATCTTCTCGTTCCCAAGTGGCTTCCTCCTCGGAGTGATTAGTCCACTGAACCTTACAAAATTTAATCTTCCTTCTTCGGGTGAGACGAACAGCTTCTTCCAGAATCCGAAGGGGTACTTCTCGATAAGTTAAGTCGGTGTTGAGGTCGAGGGTGCGATAATCGATGTTCTTGAAGGTCTCAGGCTTGGGCAAAGGATGACCAAGAAGAGAATGCACATGGGTGTTAGGTAACTTACAATGTAATCTAGATTATTGACTCTAGTGCAAGTGGGAGACTGAAGGAGATATGCCCTAGAGGCAATAATAAAGTGATTATTATTTATATCTTTATGTTTATGATAAATGTTTATATATCATGCTATAATTGTATTAACCGAAACATTAGTACATGTGTGATATGTAGACAAACAAGAAGTCCCTAGTATGCCTCTTAAACTAGCTTGTTGATTAATGGATGATTAGTTTCATAATCATGAACATTGGATGTTATTAATAACAAGGTTATGTCATTGTATGAATGATGTAATGGACACACCCAATTAAGCGTAGCATAAGATCTCGTCATTAAGTTATTTGCTATAAGCTTTCGATACATAGTTACCTAGTCCTTATGACCATGAGATCATGTAAATCACTTATACCGGAAAGGTACTTTGATTACACCAAACACCACTGCGTAAATGGGTGGCTATAAAGGTGGGATTAAGTATCCGGAAAGTATGAGTTGAGGCATATGGATCAACAGTGGGATTTGTCCATCCCGATGACGGATAGATATACTCTGGGCCCTCTCGGTGGAATGTCGTCTAATGTCTTGCAAGCATATGAATAAGTTCATAAGAGACCACATACCACGGTACGAGTAAAGAGTACTTGTCAGGAGACGAGGTTGAACAAGGTATAGAGTGATACCGAAGATCAAACCTCGGACAAGTAAAATATCGCGAGACAAAGGGAATTGGTATTGTATGTGAATGGTTCATTCGATCACTAAAGTCATCGTTGAATATGTGGGAGCCATTATGGATCTCCAGATCCCGCTATTGGTTATTGGTCGGAGTGAGTACTCAACCATGTCCGCATAGTTCACGAACCGTAGGGTGACACACTTAAAGTTGGATGTTGAAATGGTAGTACTTGAATATGGAATGGAGTTCGAATATTTGTTCGGAGTCCCGGATGAGATCCCGGACATCACGAGGAGTTCCGGAATGGTCCGGAGAATAAGATTCATATATGGGAAGTCATTTTATGTGAATTAAAATGATCCGGAAGGTTCTACGGAAGGTTCTAGAAGGTTCTAGAAAAGTCCGGAAGAAATAAGGATGGAAGGTGGAGTCCCAAAGGGACTCCACCCACCTTGGCCGGCCAACCTAAGGGAGGAGGAGTCCCAAGTGGACTCCCCACCATGGTGGCCGGCCACCCCACCAAGGAAAGGGGGGAGTCCCACTCCCCCTAGGTTTGGACACTTGGAAGGTTTTGGTTGGGGTCTTATTCGGACTCTTTGACCTAAGCCTTGGGGCTTCCACCTATATAAAGAGGGGGAGAGAGGGGCTGGCCGGCCACTCAAGCCACCACCATGGCCGCACCCCTCAAGGGTGCTCTAGCCGGCGCCCCTCTCCCCAAACCCTAGCGGTCTCTCTCTCCTCCACCATATCCCGCACGCTTAAGCGAAGCTCCGCCGGATTTCTCCACCGCCACCGACACCACGCCGTCGTGCTGTCGGATTCAAGAGGAGCTACTACTTCCGCTGCCCGCTGGAACGGGGAGGTGGACGTCGTCTTCATCAACAACCGAACGTGTGACCGAGTACGGAGGTGCTGCCCGTTCGTGGCGCCGGAACCGATCGTGATCAAGATCTTCTACGCGCTTTTGCAAGCGGCAAGTGATCGTCTACCGCAGCAATAAGAGCCTACTCTTATAGGCTTTGGAATCTCTTCAAGGGTTAGTCTTGATCATCCCCTCGTTGCTACCGTCTTCTAGATTGCATCTTGGCTTGGATTGCGTGTTCGCGATAGGAAAATTTTTGTTTTCTATGCAACGTTATCCTACAGTGGTATCAGAGCCGTGTCTATGCATAGATGGTTGCACGAGTAGAACACAATGTTTTTGTGGGCGTTGATGCTTATGTTGTCTTTAGTTTGAGTACTTTGCATCTTTGTGGCATAGTGGGATGAAGCGGCTCGGGCTAACTTTACATGACCGCGTTCATGAGACTTGCTCCTCGTTCGACATGCAACTTGTATTGCATAAGAGGCTTTGCGGGTGTCTGTCTCTCCTACTATAGTGAAGATTCAATTTACTCTTCTATTGACAACACTAGTATCACCGTTGTGGTTCATGTTCGTAGGTAGATTAGATCTCACTCGAAAACCCTAAACCACGTAAAATATGCAAACCAAATTAGAGACGTCTAACTTGTTTTTGCAGGGTTTGGTGATGTGATATGGCCATGATGTGATGATGAATATGTATGAGATGATCATTATTGTATTGTGGCAACCGGCAGGAGCCTTATGGTTGTCTTTATATTTCATGTTGAGTAGTATTTCAAAGTAGTTGTAATAGTTGCTACATGAGGTGAACAATCATGAAGACGGCGCCATGGACCTTGACGCTACGCCGACGATGATGGAGATCATGCCCGTTGATGATGGAGATCATGTCCGTGCTTTGGAGATGAAGATCGAAGGCGCAAAGACTAAAGGGCCATATCATATCACATATGAATTGCATGTGATGTTAATCCTTTATGCATCTTATTTTGCTTAGAACGCGACGGTAGCATTATAAGATGATCCCTCACATTAATATCAAGATAATAAAGTGTTCTCCCCTCGTATGCACCGTTGATATAGTTCGTCGTTTCGAAGCATCTCGTGATGATCGGATGTGATAGACTCAACGTTCACATACAACGGGTGTAAGCCATGTTGCACACGCGGAATACTTGGGTTTGCTTGACGAGCCTAGCATGTACAGACATGGCCTCGGGACAACGGAAACCGAAAGGTTGAACACGAGTCATATGGATGATATGATCAACATGTTGATGTTCACCATTGAAGCTACATCATCTCACGTGATGATCGGTTTTGATGTAGTGGATTTGGATCGTGTACCACTTAACAACTATGAGGGATGTTGTATTAAGTGGGAGTTCATTAGTAATTAGATTAAAACATGAACTAATTATCATAAACATAGTCTGAGTAGTATTTTGAATTAATTTTGTAGTATTGGCATCCGTTTTCTACCATGCGCTAGTCTTGTAATTGAGATAGAAATACTGTTAAAATCTGACAAGAAACTTTACGGACTGGTACCGTATTGTTAAAGAATCAAGAATTGATTAAGTCCTATTGCAAACTTTTAGTAAACCTCACATTGTTGATTCAAAGAGCTATGGTTTCAGTTAGTACCTAAAGTCATCTTGTCTCCGTGAAACTTGAAGTTCAAATCTGTTTGAAAAGTAAGGAGCTGAAAATTTAGTTTTCAGAAAATCAAGGTATGAGATATATGTGATATCTAAGACCTTATTGCAAGATGATAGAATATCATTTGGTGAGACTACATAAACTCATAAGTTTTATGGGAATGTACGAAGGTTGAAGATGCAAGGCGTCCCAATCCTCCAACTATTGGGGCACTAATAATATTCGCATATCCATGAAGATATCGTCCTTAGTATGCACCGTTGCTAAGACTCGTCGTTTCGAAGCATCTCGTGATGATCGGGTGTGATAGATTCTACGTGTGCATACAACGGGTGCAAGCCAGATTTGCACATGCGAATACTGAGGTTAAACTTTACGAGCCTAGCATGTACAGACATGGTCTCGGAAAGTCGTCATGAATTGATGGATAAAATTATGAGTGAAATTGTTCATCATATTACAAAGTTACTAATAGTGAAATCTGCAACACTTGTCATATGATGATCAACTTCAAAGTAAAAACCTCAAGGTTATTGGTATTTGACCAACAAACCTAGAAGTTATTGATGTTGAAGTGTTTTTATGAATAATGAGGAAAGCTAAAAGAGAAACTACAAAGGATATTTTGGCAGAAAGAAAAGAAAAGACTAGAAAGTCTAGCTCAGGTGTATATAAATGATATACATGTTATGGATGTATTCCTCATTTGGTCACACAATGAAATTCTTGGGTATTTGTACCATATTGGTTGGTATGAAGTGTCATACAAAACAACGCAATACAAGAATACAATGGCCTAAGTGACTGATAAGGAATATGGTAATAATGCACGTCTGGAACATAATAAAGTGTTATTATGTTTGTCGTTGGCATTCTACCTAGCCCTTAGAATTTATAATAAAGAACTTAATAATTGTTATTTTGCTCTGGTCAAATGAAAACAATGAGTTGTTCAAATTATGACATTACTCCATGTACGATGGATAAGTTATTATGAATCTTAATGGTGAAAACACACATACATAACACTGACGCTAAAATGCCATAAGGCAAATGATTTGAATTCCACTTATTTGTGGAACCGCCATTTAGGTCATGTTAGAGAGGAACGCATGAAGGAACTCCATGCAAATGGATTTTTGGAGTCATTTGATTTTTGAATCGTTTGGCGCTTGCAAATCTTTTCTAAAAAGAATGACTAAAATACTGTTCATAGGCCAAGAGTTGAACGGACAACTAACTTAGTGGAAACATACATGATGATATATGTGGTTCACTGGGCATAGTTGTGTGCGGGAGATTCTTCTACTTCATAAAAACTTCCAACAATGAATTGAGTATATATATGTGGATATATTCGATAAGGAAGAAGTTTGAAACATTTGAATGGATTCAAATAAATTTCAGCATGAAGTGGAAATCATCGTAATAGAAAAGTCAAATATCTATGATTGGATCATGGTAGAAATATTTGAATTACGAGTTTTAGCGAACATCTAAGAGAGTTATGAAATTGTTCTACAACTCACATTTCTTGGAGTATCATAATGATGATATAGTATCCGAGATATGTATCCAAACCTTGTTGGATTAATGATGAGATAAAATATTATGACGCCATTATATTTTTGTGGATTATGCTTTAGTGACTACCGCTTTTACACTAAATAGAGCATCATCATGATCCGTTGAAATGACACCATACGAGTTATGGTATGGGTATAAACCCTAATACACTACAAGAAAAGTTCTGATAGACAACGTCCCAAAATCGTCAACTAAGGGGCATTTTTCGTCGCCTATGGGCCTAACCCGACGATATGGGTTCCGTTGTGGAAACTGCGTCAGGCAAAGTCCAACGACGATTTTTTCGGTCCGTCGCGCTTGGGCGCCCTTCCGCCACGGAAAATCGGACCGTTGCGGAAGTGTTTTCGGGAGCCCGTTGACTGCTGACGTCATGCAAACTGACACGTGGCAGACGCCGTTAACTGCCAGTTAACGGCGTTAACCGGCTGAAACCCCGTGGTAGATGGTAGGCCCACACGAGGCCTGCCACGTCTTAAGCGGGCCGGGCCAGATGACATAGTTTGACCGGTCAACTATATAGCTGGGCTGGTCCATTAGTTACGTGGGCCGGGCCTAACCTCTAAGGTTGACTGGTCAAAACTTAAATGGGCCGGCCCATTTAACATGTGGGGTCCACCTTACAGCAAGGGCCGGCCCATTTAGTGTGTGGGGTCCACCGTATAGCAAGTGGGCCGGCCCAACAAGCTAGTGGGCGGGCCAAAAACACAGGTGGGTCCCACTTTCCAGTTAAAGGGTCGGCCCATTTAGTTTGTGGGGTCCACCATATAGCAAGTGGGCCGGCCCAACAAAATAGTGGGCGGGCCAAAAACACAGTGGGTCCCACTTTCCTGTTAAAGGGCCGGCCCATTTAGTTTGTGGGGTCCACCATATAGCAAGTGGGCCGGCCCAACAAAATAGTGGGCGGGCCAAAAACACAGGTGGGTCCCACTTTCCTGTTAAAGGGCCGGCCCATTTAGTACGTGGGGTCCACCATATAGCAAGTGGGCGGCCCAACAAGATAGTGGGCCGGAAAACACAGGTGGGTCCCACTTTCTGTTAAAGGGCCGGCCCAATTAGTATGTGGGGTCCACCATATAGCAGTGGGCCGGCCCAACAAGATAGTGGGCGGGCCAAAAACACAGGTGGGTCCCACTTTCCTCTTAAAGGGCGGCCCATTTAGTATGTGGGGTCCACCACAAAAGCAAATGGGCTGGCCCAACAAATTAGTGGGCCGGGCCAAAAGCACAGGTGGGTCCCACTTTCTGTTAAAGGGCCGGCCCAATTAGTATGTGGGGTCCACCATATAGCAGGTGGGCCGGCCCAATTAGTTTGTGGGGTCCACCATATAGCAGGTGGGCCGGCCCAACAAGATAGTGGGCCTGGCCAAAAACACAGGCGGGTCCCACTTTCCTCTTAAAGGGCCGGCCCATTTAGTATGTGGGGTCCACCACAAAAGCAATTGGGCTGGCCCAACTAAGTAGTGGGTGGGGTCCACCTTAAAGCAAGTGGGCCAGCCCAACTAGAGTGTGGGGTCCACCGTCAATCAAATGGGCTGGCCCAATAAGTAAGTGGGCCAGCCCAATAAGTAAGTGGGCCAGCCCGTTTAGTTGCTGTTTATATGCTGGCATAATATGGGCTTTAGGAATTTGCGGGCAGGCACATATGTGATTTCGCTTAAATGGGCCGTTTAAGGGATGGGAATTCGTGATTTAGATACTGAGAATATTTACGCAGCATTGATTTCTGTCGGATAGCCTCACTTACCACAAGCACCAAAGAAAAAATGCGCGAAAGAACTATAAAAACTAACTAAATATTACATCAGCTGCAAGGCATTGAAAAAATATTACAGAACCCAGAGAAATTGAATGGTAATTAAACCTAGCAATACAATGAAGCGATCCGGCAATCTTTTAAGTTGTCCATGCAGCACCTATATCTGAAACAAAGACATTACAAGTTAAGACAGCAACAATGGAAAGGCAAAGACACTACAATATTGTTTGCCAAAGAATTTGGAACTCATCATTTCGTCGTTATAACAAGATCATTGTAATGCGCACAATAAGCAAACAAAGAGTGCATGCCGCATACCAACAGCCAATATAACAGAGCATGTTAGAATGAAACAGCAGACTTACTACTGTCGAGTCCCATGCAAACCAACATGTTCAGGGAGTACAAAATTGGCATGAACAACAGAGTAGCAGGCTATAAATTTTGTAACAACGACTGAGCAAGATGAAGTTATGATGGCTACATCTACAGAGCAGGGAATGTAAACCAAAAAATAGAAGTTACGATGGCAAAAGCTAAAGAGGAGGGAATGTGAACCAACATGTGCCAAGTGCAATTACTTCATTTTGGCCGTGAACTAAATAATACTCCTGAACTTATAGTGAAGGGGATGCAAATCAAGATGTTTCGGGATATAAACTTGTAATGAGCAACACATAGAGGATAGTTGATGCTGGAGCTTAGGATGGACCAGATACAGAATATAGTGGGATCACCTGTGAACTTGTATAAGAGGGAATGCAAACCAATATGTTCAGCTTTCCATATGTGAGCGTCATGCCAAGTCAGAGAAACAAGTCAATAATGCAGCTTTTGAAGAACAAGATGGCACGCAAAATTATTATCTAGTAGTATGACAAGTTTATTTGTACTACAGGCTAGATAGCAGAGTGATAGCATGCCAAACTAAGTCCTTACTTTGTTAGCTTACAATGAACTAGATACAAAACAATGGCATCACCTGTAGTACAGGGAATGCAAGCCAACATGTTCATGGAGTAAAAAATTGGCACAAACAACATAGTAGCAGGCCATAATTTTTGTAACAACGACTGAGCAAGATAAAGTTATGATGGCTAGATCTACAGAGCAGGGAATGTAAACCAAATATAGAAGTTACGATGCCAAAAGCTATAGAGCAGGGAATGCGAACCAACATGTGCAATTACTTAAAATTGGCCATGAACTAAATAATAGCAGGATGTTACTATAATACCTACAGTATAATTTTTGTAACAACGACTGAGCAAGATAGAAGTTATGATGGCTACATCTACAGAGCAGGGAATGCAAACCAAAATGTTCAATCGCTTAAAGTTAGCAATGAAGTAGAAAATAGCAACGTGTTACGGTCATAGCTAGGAATGAACTAAAAGAGCTTCAGACAAACAAGCATCTGAACCCAGAACATGGCGCTAAAACAAGGGACTTACATTAGGAGAAGCACTCTGTGGGAGTCACAGCAGATCTTCCTGGGGTTGATAGATCCGGTGATGAAGTACGCTACATGTGCTACTTGGGGTTGGAGAGACGGCCATTACACTTCATGGTTACTCATCTCATCTGCAAAAACGTAACGGCGCGTCGTTAGCACAAACAGGTTCCCCCAAGATTAAACAAGAACTTGCAGGCAAGCAATAGAAAAGCGACAGTAGAAGAGTTTAGATCATGCACGGCGCCGGTGAAGCAGATCCGGTTCATGCACAGCGGTGTCGGTGAGCAAGATACGATGCGGTGGACGACGGATCCGGCGAAGCGGCTCCGGTGGGGTGGACGATACCGCAGCTGAAGCGACTGCGGTAGACTGCTGGATGAGCATATGGTTTCGAGGTTCGGCGGGGATGATCCGGTCCGGTTGATGACGGCGTCGATGAAGCGGCTCCGGCAGGCAGCCGGATGACGAGGATCGCGAGGGCTCGGGTAGGCCAGGGAAGTCCGGCGGGGATGTTCCGGTGCGGTGGTCGTGGAGGTGGTAGAGAGAGGGACTTGAGAAGTTCCGGTGGGTGGTCTCAGATGAGAGACTGAGGGAAATGAATTTTTTTGGGAGGGTATCCGGGGCTAGGGAGGTGGTGATCCAAAAAATGACGGCCAGACCCCCCCACCAACCGACTTTGCTGTCATCTCCACAGGGGTAGAATCGGAATTTGGAAGCGTGTGAAATTTTTGTATTTTGTGGGCGGGAAGTTTTGCCGCTATGAGATTTTGAATTTCGCTAAGGTACAAGTATAATGATAAAAAATTGTGAGACCGTACTAGTACCTCTGTTCAAGGCCGACTGTAAAATCAAATCATCATCAAGTTGAACATCGGTTACTACCATGATCATCATCGGACACAGATCTGGTGACATGCACCTGAAATTGGTGCATTCGTTGCAAAGTATAATGCTAAAAAAATTAGTGACCGTACTAGTACTTCTGTTCAAGCCCGAGTGCAACATCAAATCATCATCACGTTGAAAATTTGTTACCACGATCATGATCTATCTCTAAATTTGGCGCATCCGCTAAATCTGGCAAACTATAATGATAAAGAAATTGTGAGACAGTAGTAGTACTTCTGTTCATGGTCGAGTGCAACATCAAATCATCATCACGTTTAAAATTTGTTACCATGATCATGATCTACCTCTGAAAATGGGCGCATCCTCTAAAACTTGCAAAGTATAATGATACAAAATTGTGAGACCGTACTAGGACTTATGTTCAAGGTCGAGTGCAACATCAAATCATCATTACATTGAAAAGTGTGTTACCATGATCATGATCTATCTTCTAATTTGGCGCATCCGCTAAATCTCGCAAAGTATAATGATAAAAAATTGTGAGAATGTACTAGTACTTATGTTCAAGGCCGAGTGCAGGATCAAATCATCATCACGTTGAAATTCGTTACAACGATCATGACATATCTCTAAAATTGGTGCATCCGCTAAATCTCGCAAAGTATAATGATAAAAAAAATTGTGAGACTGTACTAGTACTTGTGTTCAAGGCCGAGTGCAGGATCAAATCATCATCACGGTGAAATTTATTACAACGATCATGACATATCTCTTAAATTGGCGCATCCGCTAAATCTTGCATGTGGCGCATCTCAGTGCGGAGCAACAGGCCGGTGCTATCAAGGTTGAGGCGTCAGTAGCGTCATCGGGCTCTCCTTTTTTGATAGATCTTCTACATGGCGTGGCGCACCGCCCGTCGAGAAGCAGTCACATGTGATACCGAGGTGGAGACGTCGCCGGCATCCTCGAGGCGCGGCCGCCCTTCTATGAGCCAGCGTCGACTCAAGGTATATATGAATCCATGCGTTGTCGCGCCCCTTCTTCCGATGAAGTGGGGTGCCTTAGATTTATTGTTCTTCTCTTACGATTATTTCGAGCCGAACATGTGTGCTCTTTCTCTGAATATATTGCTTGAAAAGCTAACCAAGTTAATTAAATTCACTTCATTCTTAATCTTGCGTGCTAATTCTGTTATTTTTGCTGGCAGTGGTGCGTGCAAGGAGATTTATTTGTGGGTGTGCTGAGCTGTTAGGCCTAAGTCATCCTCAGCTTAACGAGGCCTCAGCTTAACACATAAAAAAGGTGTTCAATCTCGCCCACAATGTCCTTTTCTTTCCTCTTCCTTTATTGGAACTTGTTTTGCACACAAGGAAAGTGGCACGTGTAATGTGAGTAAAACCCTCTTAGCCAAAATCAGCTACAAGCAAGATTTTCTGTATTGTAGATGCCCCAATTGACTCTAATCCCCAATGTAGTCTTTTTTTATGTCAGTATAGACTTCTTTACATGGCATGCATTTGCCTAATGAGCAGCATTGTATTGCCATTCTAGCCAACCTGATCGATATGTCAAGCTTCATGCACGAGATGCCATGTTTAATTTACTCCCTCACTCCGATCCATATTTCTTGGTGTAAAATGAATGTGAATCGAAGGGAGTACTTTTCTTAGATACTAGTAGTACTATACCATTTCAAAAAAAAATACTAGTACTACTACATCACAAATGCATCAAAAGAGTACTACCATCACAAGACCACCACGGTTGTACTAGTAGAGTTTAATGCTGAACTTCCAAAGGGAATAAGATTACACATATGAACTTTAAACAGGACCAGGAGCATGAGGGCCAGCAGCAGGGGCGTTGACTGGGAACAAGCCAGGCAAGACGTAATTCTGGAGGAAGAGGCCATATGCTGCGTGCTTGGCCTTGGTTGCAGGGCGGTGCTTCCCCGATGTACTTAGGCCTACACCCGTCGCATGCTGGATCAGGCTGCGGATGTCCTTCTGGAGGATTTTGCCACAGAATGGGCAAAATAGCTCCCCGCGCTTGCGGAAACGAATTTCACCACCCTTCAGCCGCTTCAGAACGTAGCGGCTCTTCTGGTCCCTGCGCTCCTTGTTGTCGTCCATGTCGTCAGAATATTCCTGTGAATTATAAAGTACATAATAATCAGGTGCTTAATGACAGATCGAATAAATACTGCACTATCATAAGCAAACCTTAGAAACCCTAAAATTAAATGTGTAGAACAAGTAAATGGCAGAAGAAATCATACTAAATCACGAGAAAACCCTATGAACAGCAATGAACATAAGCCACAACAATTGCAAGTCCACTAAGTATGAACACATAAATTAATTATATGACAAATCAAGCCAACTACATGGCAGATTAGTCGAAATTAAACTAGAATCTGACCGTACGAACCGTAGAATCAAGTACGTCTACAAGAACAAGGTAGGAGATCAAATCAATCAAGAACCAGGTTCGTGCAAACCACGTGAACAGTAATATGACACAAAAAGGATCGGGACAGTTTCGGTAAAAGAGCAGTACCTCCTCGTCGTCACCCTCGACATCCTCCTGGAACTGAACGTTTGGGCCGAAATCGTCGAAGGGGTCGAGGTCCGCGTCCAGCACCGGGTCGAGGAAGACCTCGCCGTGGTGGCCTGCAACGCCTTGCAGATCTTCGGCGGGAGCAACGGCGTTGCTATCCACCTTCTCCTCGACGGCCAGGACGCCCGTTTCGACCGAGGTCGAAGAATCAGACAAGCAGAGGAGACGAGCGGCCTGGGTACCCGGTGAAGCCTCACCCGCCGCGACGGCCACTACCGCAGAGGCATCCTCTGCGCGAGCGGCCGCCGATTGCTCCGCCTCGTACGCAAGACCTGTCTTCATGCTGCTGCGGTTGGAAACGAGGAAGTCGATGCCTCGGAGGTGCGGTGAGTTGATGGGAGGGGAGAGGACGAGCTCGCGAGAGACGATGAGGCCGATTATTTTATAGCCTCTGACTCTCTGTATCAGAATGGCATTAGTTGTGGACGCGAGAGACGATGAGGCCGATTAGTTGTGGACGCGTGAAGTCGTGCATGTACTCGATTCTCACGTATACCAATACTTCCAAACGTCATAAGTAATTCACAATCATTCAGAATAATATGAGACCTTAACATTTTATTGTTTGTGTCAGATATTGTCCATGAAAAATAACATCCTTCAAAAAATAAATCCCCTATGCCAATCCGGTCATGCCCGTCTACTCCAACTAGCTTCCTCGAGTAATTTGTCACCTTACATTCTTAAAATGAACCAAAATTTGGCACAGGGGCATCACATGGAAAATGATGTTACCATTCTCTCTTCCCATTTTTGTTTGAATTTTTCAAAATTGTCATGCCCTAACGGAAAAAATGTATGTTCCTTCTATGAAGCATGTATCAGAATGGCATTACCAAAACCTGGGGGTGGCGGGGCACATGGTGGTGTGATGATACATCACATTTGGACCACACAACACAATTTGGACCAACCAAAAAAATTCAACAACCCTACACAAACCCTGGTCAAAACTAATTTGACCAATATTACAAAAGTTGTACATAATTCAGAAACAGTCAGAAATATACGAAGCATTCAGGAGTCAATACTGAAGACAAAGCAATTATGCCAAAAGACAAAGGCAGAGGAGGAACAGGTCTTGCTATATTGCACAACAAAGCCAAATTCAACTTTTCATCGATTCCAAAATTCTGGCTGCAATTAGCACACCCTGGTCTCCTGATGTCGCAATAGTTGGCTGCTGGGAGCGGAGACACTCGACTTCCTTCTTCAACTTATCGCACTCTGTGCGAACTTTCAAGTACTTCGTCTCGAAATATTGCGCATGTTCAGCATGCAACTCCACTTCCTGTTGAAAACTTTCACAGTCACAGTTGCAATCACACTGACCAGCCTTGTCAGTGACCACACTCATCGGTGGCTGGGCGCGTAGTTCCTCGACTTCCTTCTTCAACTTCTCACACTCCACGAGAACGTCTGAGTACCGTTTATCAAAAGAAGATTGCATGGAACGGGCATTCTCCTTCGATATGGCACGATTTAAAATGCACCTGCCCACGAGGTGGCGGATTTTCTTATGAAGGATGATGTTGTGGCCCTTGATCTGGTCCAGTTTCGCGGAGAATCGTGTTATCACATCCTGCATTGCAAATTCAACAGCAATGAAGTATGCAGAGTGCAGATGAGGGGGGAGAAATAAACAAATGGAGTGCCAACCTCTTCAATATGCCTGAGAGCTGCAAAGTCCTTGTCCATAGGAACCTCTTCAACGATGGAACCGCCATCCCTGGAAGAAAGACATTTAAGTAGTTGGATCTGGCAGCCAGCAAGGAGGCGATGAAACTGCGGCACGGCAATGGAAACATACACGGCCGAAGATGCACACACGCGCACTGGCTGCTCCTCTCCCGGAGACTGGGCATTCGTCTCTGATTCTGCATTCATGATACCAAACCTATGCAAGAGTTTGAGGTTTCTGTTCTGAAGGGTGGTGTTGTGGCCCTTTAATCTCATAATCCCTTCCTGCATGGAAAAATTCACCAGGAACGAATCAGGGATCCTTTTTCATTCACAGGATATGAAAATCATAAGATTAGGAAAAGCATAGGATTTTGTATACATTACAGAGGGTGTATGCGCTATTTTATGGGCTATTTGGAATGTACAAAATGAAGTCGAGTTTAATAAACCCAAATCTCATCCCTTCTTGCAGGTTATCCCTATGATTATTCACTAGATCCGTATGTTTCTTATCTCCAGCCCGAGGATCAGCAGGATATCATGGAGTCTGGGTGCAACTGACTAGAGACAGCCGCACGGGATTTTTACAGCCAGGGTGGCTGGCAGTTTCCTCATAGAATTACTTACTGATGTGTTTTTGCCTTTTTGGCACCCGCTGTTTTCTATGTTTCGTTGGTGGATCTTTGTGTCGACTCTAGCTGATCCGTGAGAAGTTGTCATAATTTGTGTATGAACTGAAGAAAGCAATAAAGCAGCCATATACATCATTTTGATGCAGAGGCTGTGATATGTCCCCCATTTCGAAAAAAGGAACAAACATAGGATATATTTCTATAAATCAAACAACTAATGTAGGAAAAAAAACCATAGGATCTAAATGCTACACAATTCTTATAGAAGTCCTACGAATTAAAGAAGCCCTCATGCAGTACGGAGATGAAGAGGAAGAAAAAAAAGCAATGGATATATATTATATAGTGCATACATTATTAATGCTCTTGAGAGCTAACAAGTGCTCATCAAACAACGGGTCCTCGATAGCTAAGTACGAAGTGGATCCTGCGGTAGAAAGCACGAGCCTGGAACCGTCGGCCCTGGAAGATGATAGCCGGTTTAGTTGGCACCGCCTGCCAGCAAGGACTCAACGAAAATCCGGCATGGCGATGGAAACATACCCAGGAGCTTCGTACCCACCAGGTTGGCGAGAAACGAGCGATTTCTCAACTTGGGTAGGAATGGCGCTGAAACCAGCCGCCATGGAAGAAAGACGGTTAAATTGTTTGATCCGCTAGCCAGCCAGAAGGCAGAGAAACTTCGGCATGGCGATGGAAACATACCGGGGAGCTTCGTACCCACCATCTTGGCGAAACACGGTCGATTTCTCGGCATCGGTAGGAAGGGCGACACTTGAACGGGCGGCCCTGGAAGAAAGACGGTCAAATAGCTGGTTCTCCCGGGTAAAAAAATAGTTGGATCTGTTTGCCTTGCTGTAATCTGCGTTCATGGGGGCAAAGAAAGCACATGGCGATAAAAACCTACCAGGACTCTTGCTGGATTACTCTGCCCTGACCCAACAAGCCCGAAGCAGACTGAGCTTGCGATGGAAGCGCAGACATGCCTGTCCGCCGGCGCCGCTGGTACACTTTCAAAGTCGGAGTTTGCAGGACTTTCAGCGGGATGGATTTCACCGCGGATTTAGTCTCAGACAACAACGCCTCCTTCCTCTTCTTACACTTCTTCATGTTCTTCTTAGACAACTTGTTGAACGATGGATGAATCGCTGGAGGAAGAAGGAAGGGACAAGCAGGTGGGGATAGAAGGGGTCGGTGTAGAGCTCTCCGGGGAGGGTTCCCCGGGGAGGAGGATGAAAACTGGAACGAACAGGACAGGGATGGGACTGGGCAATCTTGTCCGTCCATCCAAAATCAAAGGGCGGGAGCACATAAGACTTTGGGCCATTGACAGGCTGGTCCTGCCACAGGCGGACCCCAAGTTTCAGCGATTCAATGTCAGTGAAAAGATGGGCAATGTAAAAGAATCTTGTTCGGGGTCGGCCGCGGAAGCCAAATCTCTGTGTCCCAAAGTCTACTAGTAGTCTACTCCTATATAGGTATAGCTGCATAGCCATCATACCATTGCATTGATCGAGCTGTACGCCTTTACCACTCTGATTCAGGTACAAAATATTAGTGTTCTCTTGTCAAATCAAAGGCCATGTCAGTTTAACGAAATGGACGTTCTTTAACTCACAAACTACTCCAAGGACATCATTTACGGACTACTGAAGCCATGTACATAATTTCTGGATCGATTTAGTAATTTGCTACAACTGTAATATTATTTCCAATTTTCAGCAATTTATTTGAATTTTAGGATTTTACTTATAAATTTCGCTAATTGACATGTGTAGGAAAGATAGAAAACAACTAGTGTATGCATGACCAATTAATCTGACTAAATAAATCTTATAGTGGCCACTTTGCATCACTCAAACTGAGAGGGCATGTTAGATTCATATGATAGAATAATGGAGAATCGCTATGACATATGCCTCCTTGAATCCTACGGGAAAGAAATCTACATGAATTGGTAGAGCTAGGTGTGTGATGGTATCATCGGAAAGACAAAGGAAATTTCTATAGAGATTGAGAGTGCATAGCATAGTTGTCACAGATGCATATGAATTTTTCCAAGAGGTCTAACCTCTTATTAGAAATCCTATAGGGTTGTACTAGTATAAGAAAACAATACATAGAAATTTTGGAGGATTCAATTCTTCAAATCAAACAAGCTATATAGGGGGAAAATCATATCCTTTGATTCGTACAATTTGTATAGGAGTTATGTAGGATTTGACTATAGGAGTTATGTAGGATTTGACTATAGGATTTGAATATTTGTACGGTTGTGTAATATTTTTACCCAGATCAATTCACATACCACCGGTTATGTATTTTTTTGGGCTATAAAAATAGGAGGTGTGGTATATTTGATGTGTGTAGAGATAATCTCACCATCTTATAGCCACCCCTAACATTTCGAGCAAACAAAAAAAATCTATACCACTACCCACCTCTCGTCCTACACTCAATTCCTACACAACCAAACAACAAAAATTGGCTATCCTAGCCAGGTGGTTGGGGATACTCTCATCCCATAAACCTATCCCCTAAACCAAACAACCCCTAATATGGAGGGAAGGAAAACCTAGATCTGATACTGTACAAAAACACATAAAGCAATCTGGAACCGTCCACATAGAATCAACGGGCCAGAGCAGATGCCTTCTTTGGGAAGGGTCTTGCGCGGAAGCCAAGGAATCCTCTGCGTCGACAATCTGGTGTAGCAGTAAAATAGACCATCATAGCGGAACATTGATGGAGTCACTACAATGCGTCCGAATCCGGGTATAGTCTTGTCATATCAATGGCCATGTCAGTTTCTCCAGATATAATCTATCCGTTAGCTAGTACTACTACTCTAGAGGCTGACGCCACATGCAGAAGTTGTACAGTACTACGACTACTATCGAGTATCGACTAGTCCGATCACGTCCAGGTCGCAACTACTCAAAAATGGCCGTAAAGAAAATGCAGAAGTAGGATGGGGCCACGACAAAAGACATACATCTATTTATGGACAGAGGTAGTATCATATCAGCATGCATTAGCATCTCATTTGCAACTAGTTGCACTCGCATCCTATTATCGGATATCACACTTCTGCACTTTTAAAAAATATGAAGAAAAACAAAACTGGGACACATATTATGTTGTGTATTGCTCCACAGGTCACAGATGAGTATGTAAAAAAAATTCTAGCTTGCACAAAAAAGACAAATGATATGTGAATAGTTAAGGAATATTATTCACTTTGGTCTTTTCTTTTTTCCACAGCTCACATATGGTCACCTTTTGAAACAAATGTTTAGATGTGCGAAAGATACAACATAACCCGTGACTATGATTTGAATTTACATTTTTTTACAAACTCGAAATGTGACATCCGACAATAAGATGAGGGATCAACTAGTTGCGAAATGTTTGCACTCCTGACCATGCATCTGAATCTATCTACTAGACTACTACAACAACATACAAAATGCACCAGTTTTGAACTAGAGATGTAACAGCAGTACTAACCGTTGGTTTCCAAAATCTAACGCTTGTGATTAGAGGGATTCGCGTCAAGAGATACCACAACAGCATACACTTCTTTCTAGAACCATCATGTAGCCATTATGTAGAAGAAGAAAAAAGCAGGGTCACACCAATATCACACGTCCCACTCGATAGTAAGAAAGGTTCCAAGTTATTGTTCCCATTTCTCAACTGGTCATACCTATTTCGATGGTGTAACCTACGTAGTATAAGTTATATATTAGTTGTATGGAAAGTTTGAGCAACATTTAGAACATAATTTTGTACTCCTAATTGGTCCAACATGCATGCTAAGATTGGGGTCTTCACCTTGAAACGGCGAGCGCCGAAAAGCGGGTCAAAATCGCCCAGATCCTCGAAGATATCTACAGGCGCAGCCGCTGTATGAGAGACGGAGTGGGAAACGAGTGGGGCGATGTATGAGAGACGGAGTGGGGGTGTAGTATGTACTATAGTAAGACGGCGAGACGGCGAGGTCAGAGTGATTAAGACTAGTCACAATGGGAAGTACGTAGTACGTAGTATCATACACTACTAGTTTGTGATACTACCTCCACAATGCATAGTATCATAATATGGTTCATACTTATGTCATATTTAAAGTTTTGTAGAATCTCAATGCAAATGTGTGTACATGATGTATTTGTCATGAAGTTTTCTAAGTTTTCTAGGTTTATGTGTTATAATACTACTCTCATATCTCACCTCATAATTGATGTGACACATTAGATTTTTGCCAACATGGCATGTATGATACTACTTACGAGCCTTAAAAGCACTTTTTTGTGATGTTGATCAAATTGTACTCTAAAATTGTCACTGGACAACAGGTCGGCCTATTGCAAACTTGTTTGAATGAGCTAAAATAGTTAGAAATCTAGAAAATTTGTCACTTCAATGAATTTTCATCCTATAACGTTTACTTAATTTGAAAAACGAATGGGGACGTTTGCCATAATGGGACGATCATTTCTACAAAAAAGAATAAGATGGAAAGTCTCGCAATGTTATTTATCATGACAACATTGACAATGTCACAACCGTGGGGTGATTAGGGAATCCACTCCGCTAGAAAAAACAAACTTATATAAGGCATGTGTGGCAATGCAGTTTGTCTACCTTATACACATATCTAGATGTGTAGCTATATATGGATTTTATTTTCCAACTTTAGATGATCAGTTTATAGTTCACCATTTAATTAGAATTCATAATTTTTGGGAATAAAATACTTGGAGGTACCCTGCAAGTGTGGTACCACAAACTAAGCCAAAACATGGGTCCCAATAGTACAACATAGCGCGCATAGGAAGTTTGAGCAAATTTGAAACCAACCAAATGAGGTAGAAACAAATCAGAAAAAAGTTGTGAAACATGTGCATGGAGCCATCACATGACATGTACTTACTACTAACAAGTAAAAAATATAAAACCCTATCATACATAGAGGTTTGGGGTGAAGAGTTATTATTCACACACATATAGAATAAATATGGACTGCTTTTGGCTTTCTACCCATTAATTTGAGCAAGCTTCATGCAGTGTCCACTTCAAACTTGACAACATTGGAACCATAGCTGCTTGAGTTCGCCTCGCTAGCCTCTTCCCATATGTAAGCTTAATTAATTGGTTACACTACGAAAACCACAATCAACTTCTGAATAATGCATGCATTGCCCCCCTTTTGCACATATGCAACTTTGCAAAGTAGGGATTTTTGGTTTACCACACATTAGTGTGTTGTTTTCTTTTTATTAGGACCCATGTTTGGTAGCCACATTTTTCCAAAGCCAAAGTGTGGTTAGCCAAAAAAAAAAGCTAGTATGGCTAGCCACCAAATTGTGGCTTAAAATATTAAAGCCAAACTTTGTCAAAACTTTGTAAAAAAAAGTTGAGTCTATGACAAATGGACCATATATACATGCAATGAAGTGTGATAAGCCAAATTGTGGCAAAAACCAAACACATGCCAAATAAACTATATGCATGCATGGCTGCCAAATTTTGGCTTCTTGACAAATTGTGGCTAGGAACCAAACATGCCCTTGCTGGCCAAAGGGGTCCGAATATGTGTTTTGTTTATTCGCTATCATGTGCAGTACGTGTGTGCACAATACCGCAAATCAAAATTTCACGGGTAGGCCAAACATGCATGCATGGTAGGCGAATCGCCATTTCGAAGGCTAATTTGTCAAACTAGCTTACCATGAAACCATCATGTGTACTCCAATTAATTAAGTTCGGATATGAATGGTGGTCATCAACCAAACTAAAAAGAATTCAAAATTTGGGATGATATAGGGATGTGCCCTATTGTTGTGGAATCAGAAAACATTAGCCAACGAAAATGTGGGTTGCATCCAAGTATAGTAGCTCACAAAGTCGATTGCCAAGAAGTTTTTGCCTAAATTTGAAATAAAGCCAAAATGAGGTTCAAACTTATTGAAATCAGCAAGCAAGGCAATCACGAAGTCACCAATTACTACTTTTATCTAGGAAAAATAACAAACATGATGGCATGCAAATATTCTTGAGAAGCAGAATCATTCTGTAAATATATATTTTTGGAACCATGCATGTTGGACATTGATTCGCTTCTTGCCACATGGGTGAGCTAGCTTGGTTACCGCAAGAACCATGCATGGCGAACTTTCGAATCATGACCCCTTTTTTAAGAGATCAATGAAAAACTTCTTATTTTCGACTATACTTTGCCAAATAAAGTTTTTTTGGTTTTCCACATAAAGTCTTTTCATTTTTATTGGCCGAATTAAGGGGGGCAAAATTAAAAGGATGTATTTGTGAAGTGGCTACCGCGTGTATTGCGCACACTACCACCTATACAATTTTCACAAGAGGGTGACATGGTTGGATGGCCATGCATTTCCATGGTTTGTTGGATTATCTCATCATGTAGTATATAATAAATTAATTTTGTAAATATTTTTCAATTCAAGTATTAACGATGGTTATATTACAACTCAAATAAATTGGGAAAATACTGGGGTTCGCCTCCCTAGAATCAATCTTGCCCGTCCATTTCCTATCAACTGACTATAGGGAGTACTAGATTTAAATGGCGGTTGGAGTTAATTCCTCAACCTCATCGCAGTATTATTCCCATCTGTCCCCACTAAACAACCCCTGGCGGTTCGTTCTCCCCTGCATTTCGGCAAGTTCCAAAAAACCCCATTGTTTGCAGTTGCTCTCCCTCCCTCCCCCTCAATCCCTCCGATCAGTTCGACGTGCTTCAGCGCTGCCATGGCCGACGGCGGCCTGTTTACGCTAAAGAGGAGCGTCGTTCCCCATGGGACGACCAAGGTGAACGTGGTCTACACGAATGACCCTTCCGTTCTCGAGCACACCCTCAAGATGTACGAACAAAAGCTACTAGAGGACAGGTCCAGGTTCGTCGGCCTCGACCTAGAATACACTGCGGACCAAGTAAGTACCGCCGTCGTTCAGTTGGCCATGGACGACCACGTCCTGGTGTACCATTTCTGCAGGTATGTTCTTCACATGCCTTCCTTTATCCTTTTGTTTTTTAATATAGAAACTCTTCCTTTATCTTGGATCTGCTTTTTTATTTCGACATAGACTAGGTTCTAACTTGTATGAAAACACGAACAAACTAACTTGTATGAAAAATGTGGTCTGGAACGTAATATCCAACATATACTTGTATAATTTTTTTGGATTGACCACGATATCTAGTTTCATGATTTTGGTACTCAAAATTTGCACAAATTTCATGTACTCATACTCACCGATAATCGGCATGGATGTCAAGATATTAACATATAGTAACTGAATCTTAACTTGATGACACTTAAATAATTAGATCATATAGTCGCAACAATAATTCATGTTATTTTGATGTGTATCACTGATGCAAAATCATTGTTTCACTGCAACAAGTATACAGTTTACTGGAAGAAAAATATGTGTACTATTTCAGCATATACGATCTTACAAGATTGATTTGTGTTAACATGCAGGAGTCCTGATAATCTGGCACTGCAAGAATTCCTTCAACATAAAGGAATTTGTTTCACAACTGTTGACATCAGGGGTGACTCTAGCAGGTTTGCTAGAGATGGCATTAAAATTCCTAAACATAATTGGATTGACATTCAGGATATGATCAATTTCAATGGTCCTGGCAATAGGACTGGCATGGGTGATTTGGCAGCCGCCATCATTGACCCATCTTACAAAGACATGAAGACCAAGTTCCCTACTAGCAGCCACGATCAATGGGAGTGCATGCCATTGCCTGAAGTAAACTTGAGGTATGCTGCGATTGATGGGTATGTCAGTTTTGAGTTGTACAGGCGACTCAAAAAAATCAATGATGGGCAGCGTCAAGCACAACCAATTCCAAGGGAAGTGGTTTGCCCGGATTGCAAGGAAGCGGCTAGGTTGGCCGCTCTTCCCCCTGCCTGGCGCGACGAGAAGAAGCAGTGTGTCGGGACAACCTACTGGGAATTTGTATCTTATTGCTTTAGGCACAACATACCATTTGATCCGAAGAAAATGCCACCATGGATAAAGGACTCGTGCGAGCCTACTTCGGGGTCTCCGTGGGATGGCGGTTCACACGGTGAGCAAGCTAGGGCAACGGCTGGATGTGGTGAGCTAGCAAGGGCAGGGCCTGTATCTGGTTGGGAAGCTCCAACAAGGATTCCCGACACACGAAGTGCGAACGAGTGCAGAACTTGGACTGCCAACCCGTGGGAGGCAGGTACAAGCGGCACCGGCAAGCGCATCAAGAGGGATGATGATAATTGGTGAACTAGGCTGGCGTTATATGTTTCCAAGATTGTACATAAGTTTAGAATTATGAACTGGTAGTATTGTTTAGGTGATGTAATTACTTTTGCAACAATGTGTATGAGGTTTCAGAATCACGCATCCTTATTTAAACATGTTTAAAACATGGAAATGAAAAGGTAAGCCTGCATCCTTCTTAGTCACTCCAAAATTAAGCTTTTGGGAAGGTATTTGAAATTTCCATGTTTGAAACCCAAAACGACTTCTCTTCGTGATTGACTTCATAAGACAAAGTTCAGGCTTAGGGGTAGATACATGATTTTTCTGGTTTGAATATGACTAGACCTTGTTTATCAACTTGAGTGCTTACTATATGACATAAGAAGGCTATGTGCTTTGGTTTTTCATTTTTTTTTGAATCTTGGTCAATTCCTAGGTACGGTTTGACCAAGATTTGAACAAGTTTAAAATATGAAAATAAAATGTAAGCCCGGTCTGGATCCTTCTTAGTCACTCTGAAATGAAGCTTTTGGGAGGTTTTTGAAATTTCCATGTGTTCGAAACCCAAAACCACTTCTCTTCATGCTTGACTTCGTAAGATAGATTTTAGGGTTAGGGGTAGATACGTACATGATTTTTCTAATTATTTTTATGCCCATTTGAATCTTGGTCAAATCATAGGTTTGACCAAGATTTAAACATGTTTAAAATATGAAAATGAAAAGCTAAGCCTGCATCCTTCTTAGTCACTCCAAAATGAAGTTTTTGGGAAGGTTTTTGAAATTTCCATGATTGAAACCCAAAAACGACTTCTCTTCGTGCTTGACTTCATAAGACAAAGTTTAGGGTTAGGGGTAGATACATGATTTTTCTGGTTTGAATATGTCTAGACCTTGTTTATCAACTTGAGTGCTTATTATATGACATAAGAAGGCTATGTGCTTTGGTTTTTCATTTTTTTATACCCATTTGAATCTTGGTCAAATCCTAGGTTTGACCAAGATTTGAACAAGTTTAAAACATAAAAATAAAAGGTATAAGCTCGACCTGGATCCTTCTTAGTCACTCTAAATTGAAGCTTTTGGGGGGTTCTTGAAATTTCCATGTTTGAAACCCAAAACCACGTCTCTTCATGCTTGACTTCATAAGACAGAGTTTAGGGTTAGGGTAGATACATGATTTGTCTGGTTTGAATATGTCTTGACCTTGTTTATCAACTTGAATGCTTAATATATGACATAAGAATACTATGTGCTTTGGTTTTCATTTTTTGATTTTTTCTGAATTTTTATGCCCATTTGATCTTGGTCAAATCCTAGGTTTAACCAAGGTTTAAACAAGTTTAAAACATGAAAATGAAAAGGTAAGCCTGCATCCTTCTTAGTCACTCCAAAATGAGGCTTTTGGGAAGGTTTTTGAAATTTCCATGTTTGAAATCCAAAACGACTTCTCTTCGTGCTTGACTTCATAAGACAAAGTTTAGGGTTAGGGGTAGATACAAGATTTTTCTGGTTTGAATATCTCTAGACCTTGTTTACCAACTTGAGTGCTTACTATATATGACATAAGAAGGCTATGTGCTTTGGTTTTTCAGTTTTTTTGAATTTTTATACCCATTTGAATCTTGGTCAAATCCTAGGTACGGTTTGACCAAGATTTGAACATGTTTAAAACATGAAAATAAAAGGTAAGCATGGATCCTTCTTAGTAACTCTAAAATGAAGCTTTTGGGAGGTTTTTGAAATTTCCATGTTTGAAACCCAAAACCACTTCTCTTCATGCTTGATCGACTTCATAAGACAGAATTTAGGGTTAGTGGGTAGATACATGATTTGTCTGGTTTGAATATGTTTAGACCTTGTTTATCAACTTGAATGCTTACTATATGACATAAGAATACTATGTGCTTTAGTTTTCATTTTTTTGATTTTTTCTGATTTTTTTGCACATTTGATCTTGGTCAAATCCTAGGTTTAACCAAGATTTAAACATGTTTAAGACATGAAAATGAAAAGGTAAGTCTGCATCCTTCTTAGTCACTCCAAAATGAAGCTTTTGGGAAGGTTTTTGAAATTTCCATGTTTGAAACCCAAAACCAGTTCTCTTCATGCTTTACTTCATAAGACAGAGTTTAGGGTTAGGGGTAGATACATGATTTTTCTTGTTTGAATATATCTAGACCTTGTTTATATCAACTTTAATGCTAACTATATATGACATAAGAAAACTATGTGCTTTGGTTTTTAATTTTTCTGATTTTTTTTTTTGATAGATGCACATTTGAATCTTTGTCAAATCCTAGGTTTGGCCAAGATTTAAACAAGTATAAAACATGAAAATGAAAAGGGGAAGCCTGTATCCTTTCTTAGTCACTCTAAAATGAAGTTTTTGGGATGTTCTTGAAATTTTCATGTTTGAAACCCAAAACCACTTCTCTTCATGCTTGACTTCATAAGATAGAGTTTAGGGGCTAGGGGATAGATACATGATTTGCCTAGGTTTGAATATGCATGTCCAAACCTTGTTTATCAACTTGAATGCTTACTATATGACATAAGAAGACTATATGCATTTGTTTTTCATTTTTCTGATTTTTTTAAATTTTATGCCCATTTGAATCTTTTGGTCAAATCCTTGGTTTAATTTGACACGGATTTAAACAAGTTTAAAATATGAAAATGAAAAGGTGGTAAGCAGGCATGTATCCTTCTTATATATATTAGTCACTCTAAAATGAAGCTTTTGGGAGGTTTTTGAAATTTCCATGTTTGAAACCCAAAACCACTTCTCTTCATGTTGTTGACTTCATAAGATAGAGTTTAGGGGTTAGGGGTATATATACATGACTTGTCTTGTTTGAATATGTGTCTAGACCTTGTTTATCAACTTTAATGCTTACTATATGACATAAGAACACTATGCGCTTTAATTTGGTTTTTAATTTTTTTAAATTTTGATGCACATTTTGAATCTTGGTCAAATCCTAGGTTTGACCGAGATTTGAACAAGTTTAAAACAAGAAAATAAAAGGTAAGCCCGCCAGACTGGATCCTTTCTTAGTCACTCTATAATGAAGCTTTTAGGGGGGTTGTTGAAAATGTAAGCATGTATCCTTCTTAGTACGTCACACCACAATGAAGCTTTTGGGAGGGTTTTTGAAATGTCCATGTTTGAAACCCAAAACGACTTCTCTTCGTGCTTGACTTCATAATTAAGACAAAGTTTAGGGTTAGGGGTATATAGATACATGATTTTTCTGGTTTGAATATGTCTAGACTTTGTTTATCAACTAGCTTGAGTGCTTACTATATGGCATATATAAGAAGCTAGGCTATGTGCTTTGGTTTTTCATTTTTTTTTGAATTTTTATGCCCATTTGAATCTTGGTCAAATCCTAGGTACGTACGGTTTGACCAAGATTTGAACATGTTTAAAACATGAAAATAAAAGGTAAGCATGGATCCTTCTTAGTCACTCTAAAATGAAGCTTTTGGGAGGTTTTTGAAATTTCCATGTTTGAAACCCAAAACCACTTCTCTTCATGCTTGGCTTCGTAAGATAGAGTTTAGGGTTTGGGGTAGATACGTACATGATTTTTCTAAGTATTTTTACACCCATTTGAATCTTCGTCAAATCCTAAGTTTGACCAAGATTTGAACAAGTTTAAAAACATGAAAATGAAAAGGGTAAGCCTGGATCCTTGTTTACGGTTAGGGGGTAGATACGTACATGATTTTTCTAAGTATTTTTACGCCCATTTGAATCTTCGTCAAATCCTAAGTTTGACCAAGATTTGAACAAGTTTAAAAACATGAAAATGAAAAGGGTGTAAGCCTGGATCCTTGTTTAGGGTTAGGGGGTAGATACAAGATTTTTGTGGTTTGAATATGGCAGACCTTGTTTATCACCTTGATATATGACATAGGAAGACGGTGTGCTTTTGTTTTTCTTTTTTTTGAATTTTTATGCCCATTTGAATCTTGGTCAAGTCATAGGTTTGACCAAGATTTAAACAGGTTTAAAACATGAAAATGAAAAAGTAAGCCTGGATCCTTCTTAGTCACTCCAAAATGTACCAATTGATAAATGAGTTAACTTGGCTTCATGGAAAAAATAATGTCATGTAAATGATTTAACTTGGCTTTCGTACCCTTGAATCCATAGGAAACTTTGTATAAATGTAGTAGTATAATAATCAACCGAGTTTTTACATCAACAGGTCTGTCACTTACGTGTGGTGCCCATGCGTGAGGTCCCACACTTCAGTGAGCACAAGTCACGTGCAATAGGTACGCAAACTCCCAGCCATTTTCTTTGTCAAGAGAAGACGCATCAGGATGCGTATTGGAAGTATGTGGGTCCTTCTGGATCCTTCGGTTGTCCCTCTCACAAAAAAAAACAAATCTCTCTCATTCTCGGCCTCGCTCGACTCGCTCGCTCGCTCGCACCTCCTGCTCACTGACAAACCCTGCACAAAAGTCAACATCATCACCCGAAAAAGGGGAGACACCATAATTCTCTCCCTTCTTCTCTCCTTCCGAGTGATCCCTTCTTCCTCCGAGTTTCACTCGACGGGCAAACACACATGTGCTGCATAGTAATAATAAAAAAGTAGAAAAATCGACCTACGAATCTATGATTAAATAGGTTAAACTAGGGTTTTGCCCACTACTACAGATCAAGTTCAGAAATATCCAACTACTAGTTCGATTTTGGGCTACTAATATAAAATTAAAATAAGTTGAACTAGTATTCCTCTAAAAAATCATTTTGGTATGCATTGTTTGATACTTTTCATAGCTATAGTGCATCACAAATTTATGATTTCATGCTTTGCTTTGCCAATTTCGATTTTTTCTAACCACCTTCTCTTTGATTTCAAATTTAGGTCAAACTATCGATGCCTACTATGTGTTCTACTTGAATTGGATGCAGCGTGCGCACATGTTTTGCCATCGTTCTGGGCTTCCACACATCTTTGGGGCATCCAAGTATTTAAGTTACCTTGTTTTTTTGAATTGTAATTCATACCCTTCCTCCCAATTTTTATGCACATTTGAATCTTGGTCAAATCCTAAGTTTGACCAAGATTTGAACAAGTTTAAAACATGAAAATGAAAAGGTAAGCCTGAATCCTTCTTAGTCACTCAAAAATGAGAAGCTTTTGGGAGTTTTTTGAAATTTCCATGTTTGAAACCCAAAACCACTTCTCTTCATGCTTGACTTCATAAGACAGAGTTTAGGGTTAGGGGGTAGATACATGATTTGTCTAGTTTGTTGTTTAGACCTTGTTTATCAACTTGAATGCTTACTATATGACATAATAATACTATGTGCTTTGGTTTTCATTTTTTTTGACTTTTTCTGAATTTTTATGCCCATTTGATCTTGGTCAAATCCTAGGCTTAACCAATATTTAAACAAGTTTAAAACATGAAAATGAAAAGGTAAGCCTGTATCCTTCTTAGTCACTCCAAAATGAAGCTTTTGGGAAGGTTTTTGAAATTTCCATGTTTGAAATCCAAAACGACTTCTCTTCGTGCTTGACTTCATAAGACAAAGTTTAGGGCTAGGGGTAGAAACATGATTTTTCTGGTTTGAATATGTCTAGACCTTGTTTACCAACTTGAGTGCTTACTATATGACATAAGAAGGCTATATGCTTTGGTTTTTCATTTTTTTTGAAATTTTATGCCCATTTGATCTTGGTCAAATCCTAGGCTTAACCAATATTTAAACAAGTTTAAAACATGAAAATGAAAAGGTAAGCCTGTATCCTTCTTAGTCACTCCAAAATGAAGCTTTTGGGAAGGTTTTTGAAATTTCTATGTTTGAAATCCAAAACGACTTCTCTTCGTGCTTGACTTCATAAGACAAAGTTTAGGGCTAGGGGTAGAAACATGATTTTTCTGGTTTGAATATGTCTAGACCTTGTTTACCAACTTGATCGAGTGCTTACTATATGACATAAGAAGGCTATATGCTTTGGTTTTTCATTTTTTTTGAAATTTTATGCCCATTTGAATCTTGATCAAATCCTAGGTACAGTTTGACCAAGATTTGAACAATTTTACAACATGAAAATAAAAGGTAAGCCCGACCTGGATCCTTTAGTCACTCTAAAATGAAGCTTTTGGGGGTTCTTGAAATTTCCAAGTTTGAAACCCAAAACCACTTCTCTTCATGCTTGACTACACATAAGACAGAGTTTAGGGTTAGGGGTAGATACATGATTTTTCTTGTTTGAATATATCTAGACCTTGTTTATATCAACTTTAATGCTAACTATATATGACATAAGAAAACTATGTGCTTTGGTTTTTAATTTTTCTGATTTTTTTATTTTGATAGATGCACATTTGAATCTTTGTCAAATCCTAGGTTTGGCCAAGATTTAAACAAGTATAAAACATGAAAATGAAAAGGGGAAGCCTGTATCCTTTCTTAGTCACTCTAAAAAGAAGTTTTTGGGATGTTCTTGAAATTTTCATGTTTGAAACCCAAAACCACTTCTCTTCATGCTTGACTTCATAAGATAGAGTTTAGGGGCTAGCTAGGGGATAGATACATGATTTGCCTAGGTTTGAATATGCATGTCCAAACCTTGTTTATCAACTTGAATGCTTACTATATGACATAAGAAGACTATATGCTTTTGTTTTTCATTTTTCTGATTTTTTTTAAAATTTTATGCCCATTTGAATCTTTTGGTCAAATCCTTGGTTTAATTTGACACGGATTTAAACAAGTTTAAAATATGAAAATGAAAAGGTGGTAAGCAGGCATGTATCCTTCTTATATATATTAGTCACTCTAAAATGAAGCTTTTGGGAGGTTTTTGAAATTTCCATGTTTGAAACCCAAAACCACTTCTCTTCATGTTGTTGACTTCATAAGATAGAGTTTAGGGGTTAGGGGTATAGATACATGACTTGTCTTGTTTGAATATGTGTCTAGACCTTGTTTATCAACTTTAATGCTTACTATATGACATAAGAACACTATGCGCTTTAATTTGGTTTTTAATTTTTTTAAATTTGATGCACATTTTGAATCTTGGTCAAATCCTAGGTTTGACCGAGATTTGAACAAGTTTAAAACAAGAAAATAAAAGGTAAGCCCGCCAGACTGGATCCTTTCTTAGTCACTCTATAATGAAGCTTTTAGGGGGGTTGTTGAAAATGTAAGCATGTATCCTTCTTAGTACGTCACACCACAATGAAGCTTTTGGGAGGGTTTTTGAAATGTCCATGTTTGAAACCCAAAACGACTTCTCTTCGTGCTTGACTTCATAATTAAGACAAAGTTTAGGGTTAGGGGTATATAGATACATGATTTTTCTGGTTTGAATATGTCTAGACTTTGTTTATCAACTAGCTTGAGTGCTTACTATATGGCATATATAAGAAGCTAGGCTATGTGCTTTGGTTTTTCATTTTTTTTGAATTTTTATGCCCATTTGAATATTGGTCAAATCCTAGGTACGTACGGTTTGACCAAGATTTGAACATGTTTAAAACATGAAAATAAAAGGTAAGCATGGATCCTTCTTAGTCACTCTAAAATGAAGCTTTTGGGAGGTTTTTGAAATTTCCATGTTTGAAACCCAAAACCACTTCTCTTCATGCTTGGCTTCGTAAGATAGAGTTTAGGGTTTGGGGTAGATACGTACATGATTTTTCTAAGTATTTTTACGCCCATTTGAATCTTCGTCAAATCCTAAGTTTGACCAAGATTTGAACAAGTTTAAAAACATGAAAATGAAAAGGGTGTAAGCCTGGATCCTTGTTTAGGGTTAGGGGGTAGATACAAGATTTTTGTGGTTTGAATATGGCAGACCTTGTTTATCACCTTGATATATGACATAGGAAGACGGTGTGCTTTTGTTTTTCTTTTTTTTGAATTTTTATGCCCATTTGAATCTTGGTCAAGTCATAGGTTTGACCAAGATTTAAACAGGTTTAAAACATGAAAATGAAAAAGTAAGCCTGGATCCTTCTTAGTCACTCCAAAATGTACCAATTGATAAATGAGTTAACTTGGCTTCATGGAAAAAATAATGTCATGTAAATGATTTAACTTGGCTTTCGTACCCTTGAATCCATAGGAAACTTTGTATAAATGTAGTAGTATAATAATCAACCGAGTTTTTACATCAACAGGTCTGTCACTTACGTGTGGTGCCCATGCGTGAGGTCCCACACTTCAGTGAGCACAAGTCACGTGCAATAGGTACGCAAACTCCCAGCCATTTTCTTTGTCAAGAGAAGACGCATCAGGATGCGTATTGGAAGTATGTGGGTCCTTCTGGATCCTTCGGTTGTCCCTCTCACAAAAAAAAAACAAATCTCTCTCATTCTCGGCCTCGCTCGACTCGCTCGCTCGCTCGCACCTCCTGCTCACTGACAAACCCTGCACAAAAGTCAACATCATCACCCGAAAAAGGGGAGACACCATAATTCTCTCCCTTCTTCTCTCCTTCCGAGTGATCCCTTCTTCCTCCGAGTTTCACTCGACGGGCAAACACACATGTGCTGCATAGTAATAATAAAAAAGTAGAAAAATCGACCTACGAATCTATGATTAAATAGGTTAAACTAGGGTTTTGCCCACTACTACAGATCAAGTTCAGAAATATCCAACTACTAGTTCGATTTTGGGCTACTAATATAAAATTAAAATAAGTTGAACTAGTATTCCTCTAAAAAATCATTTTGGTATGCATTGTTTGATACTTTTCATAGCTATAGTGCATCACAAATTTATGATTTCATGCTTTGCTTTGCCAATTTCGATTTTTTCTAACCACCTTCTCTTTGATTTCAAATTTAGGTCAAACTATCGATGCCTACTATGTGTTCTACTTGAATTGGATGCAGCGTGCGCACATGTTTTGCCATTGTTCTGGGCTTCCACACATCTTTGGGGCATCCAAGTATTTAAGTTACCTTGTTTTTTTGAATTGTAATTCATACCCTTCCTCCCAATTTTTATGCACATTTGAATCTTGGTCAAATCCTAAGTTTGACCAAGATTTGAACAAGTTTAAAACATGAAAATGAAAAGGTAAGCCTGAATCCTTCTTAGTCACTCAAAAATGAGAAGCTTTTGGGAGTTTTTTGAAATTTCCATGTTTGAAACCCAAAACCACTTCTCTTCATGCTTGACTTCATAAGACAGAGTTTAGGGTTAGGGGGTAGATACATGATTTGTCTAGTTTGTTGTTTAGACCTTGTTTATCAACTTGAATGCTTACTATATGACATAATAATACTATGTGCTTTGGTTTTCATTTTTTTTGACTTTTTCTGAATTTTTATGCCCATTTGATCTTGGTCAAATCCTAGGCTTAACCAATATTTAAACAAGTTTAAAACATGAAAATGAAAAGGTAAGCCTGTATCCTTCTTAGTCACTCCAAAATGAAGCTTTTGGGAAGGTTTTTGAAATTTCCATGTTTGAAATCCAAAACGACTTCTCTTCGTGCTTGACTTCATAAGACAAAGTTTAGGGCTAGGGGTAGAAACATGATTTTTCTGGTTTGAATATGTCTAGACCTTGTTTACCAACTTGATCGAGTGCTTACTATATGACATAAGAAGGCTATATGCTTTGGTTTTTCATTTTTTTTGAAATTTTATGCCCATTTGAATCTTGATCAAATCCTAGGTACAGTTTGACCAAGATTTGAACAATTTTAAAACATGTAAATAAAAGGTAAGCCCGACCTGGATCCTTTAGTCACTCTAAAATGAAGCTTTTGGGGGGTTCTTGAAATTTCCAAGTTTGAAACCCAAAACCACTTCTCTTCATGCTTGACTACACATAAGACAGAGTTTAGGGTTAGGGGTAGATACATGATTTTTCTTGTTTGAATATATCTAGACCTTGTTTATATCAACTTTAATGCTAACTATATATGACATAAGAAAACTATGTGCTTTGGTTTTTAATTTTTCTGATTTTTTTATTTTGATAGATGCACATCTGAATCTTTGTCAAATCCTAGGTTTGGCCAAGATTTAAACAAGTATAAAACATGAAAATGAAAAGGGGAAGCCTGTATCCTTTCTTAGTCACTCTAAAAAGAAGTTTTTGGGATGTTCTTGAAATTTTCATGTTTGAAACCCAAAACCACTTCTCTTCATGCTTGACTTCATAAGATAGAGTTTAGGGGCTAGGGGATAGATACATGATTTGCCTAGGTTTGAATATGCATGTCCAAACCTTGTTTATCAACTTGAATGCTTACTATATGACATTAGAAGACTATATGCTTTTGTTTTTCATTTTTCTGATTTTTTTTTAAATTTTATGCCCATTTGAATCTTTTGGTCAAATCCTTGGTTTAATTTGACACGGATTTAAACAAGTTTAAAATATGAAAATGAAAAGGTGGTAAGCAGGCATGTATGGATCCTTCTTATATATATTAGTCACTCTAAAATGAAGCTTTTGGGAGGTTTTTGAAATTTCCATGTTTGAAACCCAAAACCACTTCTCTTCATGTTGTTGACTTCATAAGATAGAGTTTAGGGGTTAGGGGTATAGATACATGATTTGTCTTGTTTGAATATGTGTCTAGACCTTGTTTATCAACTTTAATGCTTACTATATGACATAAGAACACTATGCGCTTTAATTTGGTTTTTAATTTTTTTAAAATTTGATGCACATTTTGAATCTCGGTCAAATCCTAGGTTTGACCGAGATTTGAACAAGTTTAAACCAAGAAAATAAAAGGTAAGCCCGCCAGACTGGATCCTTTCTTAGTCACTCTATAATGAAGCTTTTAGGGGGGTTGTTGAAAATGTAAGCATGTATCCTTCTTAGTACGTCACACCACAATGAAGCTTTTGGGAGGGTTTTTGAAATGTCCATGTTTGAAACCCAAAACGACTTCTCTTCGTGCTTGACTTCATAATTAAGACAAAGTTTAGGGTTAGGGGTATATAGATACATGATTTTTCTGGTTTGAATATGTCTAGACCTTGTTTATCAACTAGCTTGAGTGCTTACTATATGGCATATATAAGAAGCTAGGCTATGTGCTTTGGTTTTTCATTTTTTTTTGAATTTTTATGCCCATTTGAATATTGGTCAAATCCTAGGTACGTACGGTTTGACCAAGATTTGAACATGTTTAAAACATGAAAATAAAAGGTAAGCATGGATCCTTCTTAGTCACTCTAAAATGAAGCTTTTGGGAGGTTTTTGAAATTTCCATGTTTGAAACCCAAAACCACTTCTCTTCATGCTTGGCTTCGTAAGATAGAGTTTAGGGTTTGGGGTAGATACGTACATGATTTTTCTAAGTATTTTTACGCCCATTTGAATCTTCGTCAAATCCTAAGTTTGACCAAGATTTGAACAAGTTTAAAAACATGAAAATGAAAAGGGTAAGCCTGGATCCTTGTTTAGGGTTAGGGGGTAGATACAAGATTTTTGTGGTTTGAATATGGCAGACCTTGTTTATCACCTTGATATATGACATAGGAAGACGGTGTGCTTTTGTTTTTCTTTTTTTTTGAATTTTTATGCCCATTTGAATCTTGGTCAAGTCATAGGTTTGACCAAGATTTAAACATGTTTAAAACATGAAAATGAAAAAGTAAGCCTGGATCCTTCTTAGTCACTCCAAAATGTACCAATTGATAAATGAGTTAACTTGGCTTCATGGAAAAAATAATGTCATGTAAATGATTTAACTTGGCTTTCGTACCCTTGAATCCATAGGAAACTTTGTATAAATGTAGTAGTATAATAATCAACCGAGTTTTTACATCAACAGGTCTGTCACTTACGTGTGGTGCCCATGCGTGAGGTCCCACACTTCAGTGAGCACAAGTCACGTGCAATAGGTACGCAAACTCCCAGCCATTTTCTTTGTCAAGAGAAGACGCATCAGGATGCGTATTGGAAGTATGTGGGTCCTTCTGGATCCTTCGGTTGTCTCTCTCACAAAACTCTCTCATTCTCGGCCTCGCTCGACTCGCTCGCTCGCTCGCACCTCCTGCTCACTGACAAACCCTGCACAAAAGTCAACATCATCACCCGAAAAAGGGGAGACACCATAATTCTCTCCCTTCTTCTCTCCTTCCGAGTGATCCCTCTTCCTCCGAGTTTCACTCGACGGGCAAACACACATGTGCTGCATAGTAATAATAAAAAAGTAGAAAAATCGACCTACGAATCTATGATTAAATAGGTTAAACTAGGGTTTTGCCCACTACTACAGATCAAGTTCAGAAATATCCAACTACTAGTTCGATTTTGGGCTACTAATATAAAATTAAAATAAGTTGAACTAGTATTCCTCTAAAAAATCATTTTGGTATGCATTGTTTGATACTTTTCATAGCTATAGTGCATCACAAATTTATGATTTCATGCTTTGCTTTGCCAATTTCGATTTTTTCTAACCACCTTCTCTTTGATTTCAAATTTAGGTCAAACTATCGATGCCTACTATGTGTTCTACTTGAATTGGATGCAGCGTGCGCACATGTTTTGCCATTGTTCTGGGCTTCCACACATCTTTGGGGCATCCAAGTATTTAAGTTACCTTGTTTTTTTGAATTGTAATTCATACCCTTCCTCCCAATTTTTATGCACATTTGAATCTTGGTCAAATCCTAAGTTTGACCAAGATTTGAACAAGTTTAAAACATGAAAATGAAAAGGTAAGCCTGAATCCTTCTTAGTCACTCAAAAATGAGAAGCTTTTGGGAGTTTTTTGAAATTTCCATGTTTGAAACCCAAAACCACTTCTCTTCATGCTTGACTTCATAAGACAGAGTTTAGGGTTAGGGGGTAGATACATGATTTGTCTAGTTTGTTGTTTAGACCTTGTTTATCAACTTGAATGCTTACTATATGACATAATAATACTATGTGCTTTGGTTTTCATTTTTTTTTGACTTTTTCTGAATTTTTATGCCCATTTGATATTGGTCAAATCCTAGGCTTAACCAATATTTAAACAAGTTTAAAACATGAAAATGAAAAGGTAAGCCTGTATCCTTCTTAGTCACTCCAAAATGAAGCTTTTGGGAAGGTTTTTGAAATTTCCATGTTTGAAATCCAAAACGACTTCTCTTCGTGCTTGACTTCATAAGACAAAGTTTAGGGCTAGGGGTAGAAACATGATTTTCTGGTTTGAATATGTCTAGACCTTGTTTACCAACTTGAGTGCTTACTATATGACATAAGAAGGCTATATGCTTTGGTTTTTCATTTTTTTTGAAATTTTATGCCCATTTGAATCTTGATCAAATCCTAGGTACAGTTTGACCAAGATTTGAACAATTTTAAAACATGAAAATAAAAGGTAAGCCCGACCTGGATCCTTTAGTCACTCTAAAATGAAGCTTTTGGGGGTTCTTGAAATTTCCAAGTTTGAAACCCAAAACCACTTCTCTTCATGCTTGACTACACATAAGACAGAGTTTAGGGTTAGGGGTAGATACATGATTTTTCTTGTTTGAATATATCTAGACCTTGTTTATATCAACTTTAATGCTAACTATATATGACATAAGAAAACTATGTGCTTTGGTTTTTAATTTTTCTGATTTTTTTATTTTGATAGATGCACATTTGAATCTTTGTCAAATCCTAGGTTTGGCCAAGATTTAAACAAGTATAAAACATGAAAATGAAAAGGGGAAGCCTGTATCCTTTCTTAGTCACTCTAAAAAGAAGTTTTTGGGATGTTCTTGAAATTTTCATGTTTGAAACCCAAAACCACTTCTCTTCATGCTTGACTTCATAAGATAGAGTTTAGGGGCTAGGGGATAGATACATGATTTGCCTAGGTTTGAATATGCATGTCCAAACCTTGTTTATCAACTTGAATGCTTACTATATGACATAAGAAGACTATATGCATTTGTTTTTCATTTTTCTGATTTTTTTAAATTTTATGCCCATTTGAATCTTTTGGTCAAATCCTTGGTTTAATTTGACACGGATTTAAACAAGTTTAAAATATGAAAATGAAAAGGTGGTAAGCAGGCATGTATCCTTCTTATATATATTAGTCACTCTAAAATGAAGCTTTTGGGAGGTTTTTGAAATTTCCATGTTTGAAACCCAAAACCACTTCTCTTCATGTTGTTGACTTCATAAGATAGAGTTTAGGGGTTAGGGGTATATATACATGACTTGTCTTGTTTGAATATGTGTCTAGACCTTGTTTATCAACTTTAATGCTTACTATATGACATAAGAACACTATGCGCTTTAATTTGGTTTTTAAATTTTTTAAATTTTGATGCACATTTTGAATCTTGGTCAAATCCTAGGTTTGACCGAGATTTGAACAAGTTTAAAACAAGAAAATAAAAGGTAAGCCCGCCAGACTGGATCCTTTCTTAGTCACTCTATAATGAAGCTTTTAGGGGGGTTGTTGAAAATGTAAGCATGTATCCTTCTTAGTACGTCACACCACAATGAAGCTTTTGGGAGGGTTTTTGAAATGTCCATGTTTGAAACCCAAAACGACTTCTCTTCGTGCTTGACTTCATAATTAAGACAAAGTTTAGGGTTAGGGGTATATAGATACATGATTTTTCTGGTTTGAATATGTCTAGACTTTGTTTATCAACTAGCTTGAGTGCTTACTATATGGCATATATAAGAAGCTAGGCTATGTGCTTTGGTTTTTCATTTTTTTTGAATTTTTATGCCCATTTGAATCTTGGTCAAATCCTAGGTACGTACGGTTTGACCAAGATTTGAACATGTTTAAAACATGAAAATAAAAGGTAAGCATGGATCCTTCTTAGTCACTCTAAAATGAAGCTTTTGGGAGGTTTTTGAAATTTCCATGTTTGAAACCCAAAACCACTTCTCTTCATGCTTGGCTTCGTAAGATAGAGTTTAGGGTTTGGGGTAGATACGTACATGATTTTTCTAAGTATTTTTACGCCCATTTGAATCTTCGTCAAATCCTAAGTTTGACCAAGATTTGAACAAGTTTAAAAACATGAAAATGAAAAGGGTAAGCCTGGATCCTTGTTTAGGGTTAGGGGGTAGATACATGATTTTTGTGGTTTGAATATGGCAGACCTTGTTTATCACCTTGATATATGACATAGGAAGACGGTGTGCTTTTGTTTTTCTTTTTTTTGAATTTTTATGCCCATTTGAATCTTGGTCAAGTCATAGGTTTGACCAAGATTTAAACAGGTTTAAAACATGAAAATGAAAAAGTAAGCCTGGATCCTTCTTAGTCACTCCAAAATGTACCAATTGATAAATGAGTTAACTTGGCTTCATGGAAAAAATAATGTCATGTAAATGATTTAACTTGGCTTTCGTACCCTTGAATCCATAGGAAACTTTGTATAAATGTAGTAGTATAATAATCAACCGAGTTTTTACATCAACAGGTCTGTCACTTACGTGTGGTGCCCATGCGTGAGGTCCCACACTTCAGTGAGCACAAGTCACGTGCAATAGGTACGCAAACTCCCAGCCATTTTCTTTGTCAAGAGAAGACGCATCAGGATGCGTATTGGAAGTATGTGGGTCCTTCTGGATCCTTCGGTTGTCCCTCTCACAAAAAAAAACAAATCTCTCTCATTCTCGGCCTCGCTCGACTCGCTCGCTCGCTCGCTCGCTCGCACCTCCTGCTCACTGACAAACCCTGCACAAAAGTCAACATCATCACCCGAAAAAGGGGAGACACCATAATTCTCTCCCTTCTTCTCTCCTTCCGAGTGATCCCTTCTTCCTCCGAGTTTCACTCGACGGGCAAACACACATGTGCTGCATAGTAATAATAAAAAAGTAGAAAAATCGACCTACGAATCTATGATTAAATAGGTTAAACTAGGGTTTTGCCCACTACTATACAGATCAAGTTCAGAAATATCCAACTACTAGTTCGATTTTGGGCTACTAATATAAAATTAAAATAAGTTGAACTAGTATTCCTCTAAAAAAATCATTTTGGTATGCATTGTTTGATACTTTTCATAGCTATAGTGCATCACAAATTTATGATTTCATGCTTTGCTTTGCCAATTTCGATTTTTTCTAACCACCTTCTCTTTGATTTCAAATTTAGGTCAAACTATCGATGCCTACTATGTGTTCTACTTGAATTGGATGCAGCGTGCGCACATGTTTTGCCATTGTTCTGGGCTTCCACACATCTTTGGGGCATCCAAGTATTTAAGTTACCTTGTTTTTTTGAATTGTAATTCATACCCTTCCTCCCAATTTTTATGCACATTTGAATCTTGGTCAAATCCTAAGTTTGACCAAGATTTGAACAAGTTTAAAACATGAAAATGAAAAGGTAAGCCTGAATCCTTCTTAGTCACTCAAAAATGAGAAGCTTTTGGGAGTTTTTTGAAATTTCCATGTTTGAAACCCAAAACCACTTCTCTTCATGCTTGACTTCATAAGACAGAGTTTAGGGTTAGGGGGTAGATACATGATTTGTCTAGTTTGTTGTTTAGACCTTGTTTATCAACTTGAATGCTTACTATATGACATAATAATACTATGTGCTTTGGTTTTCATTTTTTTTTGACTTTTTCTGAATTTTTATGCCCATTTGATATTGGTCAAATCCTAGGCTTAACCAATATTTAAACAAGTTTAAAACATGAAAATGAAAAGGTAAGCCTGTATCCTTCTTAGTCACTCCAAAATGAAGCTTTTGGGAAGGTTTTTGAAATTTCCATGTTTGAAATCCAAAACGACTTCTCTTCGTGCTTGACTTCATAAGACAAAGTTTAGGGCTAGGGGTAGAAACATGATTTTTCTGGTTTGAATATGTCTAGACCTTGTTTACCAACTTGATCGAGTGCTTACTATATGACATAAGAAGGCTATATGCTTTGGTTTTTCATTTTTTTGAAATTTTATGCCCATTTGAATCTTGATCAAATCCTAGGTACAGTTTGACCAAGATTTGAACAATTTTAAAACATGTAAATAAAAGGTAAGCCCGACCTGGATCCTTTAGTCACTCTAAAATGAAGCTTTTGGGGGTTCTTGAAATTTCCAAGTTTGAAACCCAAAACCACTTCTCTTCATGCTTGACTACACATAAGACAGAGTTTAGGGTTAGGGGTAGATACATGATTTTTCTTGTTTGAATATATCTAGACCTTGTTTATATCAACTTTAATGCTAACTATATATGACATAAGAAAACTATGTGCTTTGGTTTTTAATTTTTCTGATTTTTTTATTTTGATAGATGCACATCTGAATCTTTGTCAAATCCTAGGTTTGGCCAAGATTTAAACAAGTATAAAACATGAAAATGAAAAGGGGAAGCCTGTATCCTTTCTTAGTCACTCTAAAAAGAAGTTTTCGGGATGTTCTTGAAATTTTCATGTTTGAAACCCAAAACCACTTCTCTTCATGCTTGACTTCATAAGATAGAGTTTAGGGGCTAGGGGATAGATACATGATTTGCCTAGGTTTGAATATGCATGTCCAAACCTTGTTTATCAACTTGAATGCTTACTATATGACATTAGAAGACTATATGCTTTTGTTTTTCATTTTTCTGATTTTTTTAAAATTTTATGCCCATTTGAATCTTTTGGTCAAATCCTTGGTTTAATTTGACACGGATTTAAACAAGTTTAAAATATGAAAATGAAAAGGTGGTAAGCAGGCATGTATGGATCCTTCTTATATATATTAGTCACTCTAAAATGAAGCTTTTGGGAGGTTTTTGAAATTTCCATGTTTGAAACCCAAAACCACTTCTCTTCATGTTGTTGACTTCATAAGATAGAGTTTAGGGGTTAGGGGTATAGATACATGATTTGTCTTGTTTGAATATGTGTCTAGACCTTGTTTATCAACTTTAATGCTTACTATATGACATAAGAACACTATGCGCTTTAATTTGGTTTTTAATTTTTTTAAAATTTGATGCACATTTTGAATCTTGGTCAAATCCTAGGTTTGACCGAGATTTGAACAAGTTTAAACCAAGAAAATAAAAGGTAAGCCCGCCAGACTGGATCCTTTCTTAGTCACTCTATAATGAAGCTTTTAGGGGGGTTGTTGAAAATGTAAGCATGTATCCTTCTTAGTACGTCACACCACAATGAAGCTTTTGGGAGGGTTTTTGAAATGTCCATGTTTGAAACCCAAAACGACTTCTCTTCGTGCTTGACTTCATAATTAAGACAAAGTTTAGGGTTAGGGGTATATAGATACATGATTTTTCTGGTTTGAATATGTCTAGACCTTGTTTATCAACTAGCTTGAGTGCTTACTATATGGCATATATAAGAAGCTAGGCTATGTGCTTTGGTTTTTCATTTTTTTTTGAATTTTTATGCCCATTTGAATATTGGTCAAATCCTAGGTACGTACGGTTTGACCAAGATTTGAACATGTTTAAAACATGAAAATAAAAGGTAAGCATGGATCCTTCTTAGTCACTCTAAAATGAAGCTTTTGGGAGGTTTTTGAAATTTCCATGTTTGAAACCCAAAACCACTTCTCTTCATGCTTGGCTTCGTAAGATAGAGTTTAGGGTTTGGGGTAGATACGTACATGATTTTTCTAAGTATTTTTACGCCCATTTGAATCTTCGTCAAATCCTAAGTTTGACCAAGATTTGAACAAGTTTAAAAACATGAAAATGAAAAGGGTAAGCCTGGATCCTTGTTTAGGGTTAGGGGGTAGATACAAGATTTTTGTGGTTTGAATATGGCAGACCTTGTTTATCACCTTGATATATGACATAGGAAGACGGTGTGCTTTTGTTTTTCTTTTTTTTGAATTTTTATGCCCATTTGAATCTTGGTCAAGTCATAGGTTTGACCAAGATTTAAACAGGTTTAAAACATGAAAATGAAAAAGTAAGCCTGGATCCTTCTTAGTCACTCCAAAATGTACCAATTGATAAATGAGTTAACTTGGCTTCATGGAAAAAATAATGTCATGTAAATGATTTAACTTGGCTTTCGTACCCTTGAATCCATAGGAAACTTTGTATAAATGTAGTAGTATAATAATCAACCGAGTTTTTACATCAACAGGTCTGTCACTTACGTGTGGTGCCCATGCGTGAGGTCCCACACTTCAGTGAGCACAAGTCACGTGCAATAGGTACGCAAACTCCCAGCCATTTTCTTTGTCAAGAGAAGACGCATCAGGATGCGTATTGGAAGTATGTGGGTCCTTCTGGATCCTTCGGTTGTCCCTCTCACAAAAAAAACAAATCTCTCTCATTCTCGGCCTCGCTCGACTCGCTCGCTCGCACCTCCTGCTCACTGACAAACCCTGCACAAAAGTCAACATCATCACCCGAAAAAGGGGAGACACCATAATTCTCTCCCTTCTTCTCTCCTTCCGAGTGATCCCTTCTTCCTCCGAGTTTCACTCGACGGGCAAACACACATGTGCTGCATAGTAATAATAAAAAAGTAGAAAAATCGACCTACGAATCTATGATTAAATAGGTTAAACTAGGGTTTTGCCCACTACTACAGATCAAGTTCAGAAATATCCAACTACTAGTTCGATTTTGGGCTACTAATATAAAATTAAAATAAGTTGAACTAGTATTCCTCTAAAAAATCATTTTGGTATGCATTGTTTGATACTTTTCATAGCTATAGTGCATCACAAATTTATGATTTCATGCTTTGCTTTGCCAATTTCGATTTTTTCTAACCACCTTCTCTTTGATTTCAAATTTAGGTCAAACTATCGATGCCTACTATGTGTTCTACTTGAATTGGATGCAGCGTGCGCACATGTTTTGCCATTGTTCTGGGCTTCCACACATCTTTGGGGCATCCAAGTATTTAAGTTACCTTGTTTTTTGAATTGTAATTCATACCCTTCCTCCCAATTTTTATGCACATTTGAATCTTGGTCAAATCCTAAGTTTGACCAAGATTTGAACAAGTTTAAAACATGAAAATGAAAAGGTAAGCCTGAATCCTTCTTAGTCACTCAAAAATGAGAAGCTTTTGGGAGTTTTTTGAAATTTCCATGTTTGAAACCCAAAACCACTTCTCTTCATGCTTGACTTCATAAGACAGAGTTTAGGGTTAGGGGGTAGATACATGATTTGTCTAGTTTGTTGTTTAGACCTTGTTTATCAACTTGAATGCTTACTATATGACATAATAATACTATGTGCTTTGGTTTTCATTTTTTTTGACTTTTTCTGAATTTTTATGCCCATTTGATCTTGGTCAAATCCTAGGCTTAACCAATATTTAAACAAGTTTAAAACATGAAAATGAAAAGGTAAGCCTGTATCCTTCTTAGTCACTCCAAAATGAAGCTTTTGGGAAGGTTTTTGAAATTTCCATGTTTGAAATCCAAAACGACTTCTCTTCGTGCTTGACTTCATAAGACAAAGTTTAGGGCTAGGGGTAGAAACATGATTTTTCTGGTTTGAATATGTCTAGACCTTGTTTACCAACTTGATCGAGTGCTTACTATATGACATAAGAAGGCTATATGCTTTGGTTTTTCATTTTTTTTGAAATTTTATGCCCATTTGAATCTTGATCAAATCCTAGGTACAGTTTGACCAAGATTTGAACAATTTTAAAACATGAAAATAAAAGGTAAGCCCGACCTGGATCCTTTAGTCACTCTAAAATGAAGCTTTTGGGGGTTCTTGAAATTTCCAAGTTTGAAACCCAAAACCACTTCTCTTCATGCTTGACTACATAAGATAGAGTTTAGGGTTAGGGGTAGATACATGATTTTTCTTGTTTGAATATATCTAGACCTTGTTTATATCAACTTTAATGCTAACTATATATGACATAAGAAAACTATGTGCTTTGGTTTTTAATTTTTCTGATTTTTTTATTTTGATAGATGCACATTTGAATCTTTGTCAAATCCTAGGTTTGACCAAGATTTAAACAAGTATAAAACATGAAAATGAAAAGGGGAAGCCTGTATCCTTTCTTAGTCACTCTAAAATGAAGTTTTTGGGATGTTCTTGAAATTTTCATGTTTGAAACCCAAAACCACTTCTCTTCATGCTTGACTTCATAAGATAGAGTTTAGGGGCTAGGGGATAGATACATGATTTGCCTAGGTTTGAATATGCATGTCCAAACCTTGTTTATCAACTTGAATGCTTACTATATGACATTAGAAGACTATATGCTTTTGTTTTTCATTTTTCTGATTTTTTTTAAAATTTTATGCCCATTTGAATCTTTTGGTCAAATCCTTGGTTTAATTTGACACGGATTTAAACAAGTTTAAAATATGAAAATGAAAAGGTGGTAAGCAGGCATGCATGGATCCTTCTTATATATATTAGTCACTCTAAAATGAAGCTTTTGGGAGGTTTTTGAAATTTCCATGTTTGAAACCCAAAACCACTTCTCTTCATGTTGTTGACTTCATAAGATAGAGTTTAGGGGTTAGGGGTATAGATACATGATTTGTCTTGTTTGAATATGTGTCTAGACCTTGTTTATCAACTTTAATGCTTACTATATGACATAAGAACACTATGCGCTTTAATTTGGTTTTAAATTTTTTTAAATTTTGATGCACATTTTGAATCTTGGTCAAATCCTAGGTTTGACCGAGATTTGAACAAGTTTAAACCAAGAAAATAAAAGGTAAGCCCGCCAGACTGGATCCTTTCTTAGTCACTCTATAATGAAGCTTTTAGGGGGGTTGTTGAAAATGTAAGCATGTATCCTTCTTAGTACGTCACACCACAATGAAGCTTTTGGGAGGGTTTTTGAAATGTCCATGTTTGAAACCCAAAACGACTTCTCTTCGTGCTTGACTTCATAATTAAGACAAAGTTTAGGGTTAGGGGTAGATACATGATTTTTCTGGTTTGAATATGTCTAGACCTTGTTTACCAACTTGAGTGCTTACTATATGACATAAGAAGGCTATATGCTTTGGTTTTTCATTTTTTTGAAATTTTATGCCCATTTGAATCTAGATCAAATCCTAGATACTGTTTTGGGTGATTTGTCATTCAAAAATTTGGTATCATTCGGATCGGAGGAAGTATAGTTGGAGATGAATGGCCCACCAAGTCTCTGCCTTGAAGTTTGCTCTTTGACCAGTATTACTACTCGCGAGGTGCCGAGGAGACGGGGAGGCCAAATTTAAGAACTAACCTTTGCTCTTGCCGTCTTCCTCAGTTCACCACTTTGTTTACCTCTTGGAATACTACTTCGCCACCATGACCGGGAGCAAGTCTCGCCACAGAAGGGCTCGTGCGGCTGCGGCGAAGCTGAGGGAATCCCAGCAATGGCGTCCCTGTGCTGCTGTCGAGGTGCCTTCTGCGCAAGAGTCTTCAAGGGCGTCGCAGCCCGCGACTGCTACCTTCAGGCGATCCTCCGTTCTTGCGCATCTTTCTATGTCTTTCACAACTTATCATCCCCTCCTTTTCTTACCTTCTCTCAATCGTATATTCAGGTCGGGCGGCCTTAGTTTTCCCGCAGCCCTCCTGCCTGCGGAAACATCTTCCACGGAGCCAAGTTCTCAAAGCAGCGAGGTATAGACATTCGTGCAAATTGGGATTCCCATTTTCTCTTTCTTGGTACTTCTCTGGGTACACTTCTGATTTTGTGCTCCATCCCCATCTGATAGAAGCCCCGCTACGAGATCGGTCCCATTTTAGAAATGGTTATGGGCGATTTCTGCGTCGAGACGGCGGACAGAAGCGCCCTCGCCGATGAGTGCATGAGACTTTATTCTGAGCTCGCCACTGAGAAGATCCGGATTCGCATTCTCGACGATATCGCCATGAAATCGTTCACTGCGAGTAATGAGATCCAGCGGCGGAGCCTCGGCCAGGCGGAGACCATGGACAAACTCGCCGGACTGATCCTGAACCTCACGGTTAGGACGGACAAACTAGAGGCCGAGCTGTCACAGGAGAAGGCTCTCAACTCCGAGCTGAAGCGTCAAGCAGGCTCAAGGTAGATCTTGACCAGGTCACTGTGTACCACTAGCTGCAATCCTTGATGACTGTTGTGTCACCTGGCTTCCGAGTTTCTGAAGGTTAATTTTCGAAATTTTGTTCGTAAAATTGGCCTGTGGAAATGTAAACTAACTAGTACTCTTACTTTATTATATTAGTACTTGTGTCAATGTAGTAGTTGTGTCTGAGTCGAGTCAATGTTGAGTCGTTCTCGTTGAGTCACCTAGTCTTCTATTATATACTAAAAGCAAAATAAGATGTTTTAAATAGAGACACAAGGTTAATCCACATCATCTTAATTATTATTAATCGTTGGATCTGTAATTTGTGACTAGGATTTACTAATAGATGAATATAACGTAAACGTACACATGTGTAACACGAACTCAAACTTGACACGATCTATTTTTTTTTATTTGGTGCGGGAAAGTCTAAGGTTGCACGTAAAAGTGTAGTTTTGGGAAAAACATGGAAACAGAGTCTGTTGCCCATACGAGTTTAACATATGTTGTTTTCTTTCTTTGACCGTAAGAATCCTATCAGATTCTGTCAAAAAGAAAAGAATCCTATCAGATCACGTTTAAATGGGATCTAGATTGAGCCATATATTTACGTGCATGTGACCTATCCCGTCACGTTTAGACCAGTTTTTTTGAAAGTTTAGATGAGTTATCTGTGTATTATCCTAGCGTCGGACTGTGTCGTGTGCATACATATTCTGAACCACACGTGCATGACAAGGTTTTTAAACTAGGACGTGTAATATTTTAAAATTAGAATTCATTTTTTTAGTAACCACATGAGCTGAGCGAGAGTGCCGGCGAGGAGGACGTGTTATGCGTCGAGCTACTACGGTCGTCCTGCCGTCGAGCCGGGTAGCCTGGAAGATGAGGATGTACGCTAAATAGTGTGAAGTGGTTTATACTACATGAATTGAGTGTACTTAAACAAATCGAAAGAAAAAAGGTTACCCTCACTCTCGAGAAGGATATAGCAGATTTTTAAAATTGGGACGTTTCTTTACACCTACACTAAATAGTGTATAGATTCATCAAAATTTAAAAAGAATTGCGACATCTTTTTCTGAACAAGGTAGTACAAAGTAGAGCACATGTATGTACTCCCTCCGTTTGTTAATGTATGACATTTAAACAAGCTAGATTGGCTAGCTAAAACGTCTAATATTTATAAACAGAGGAAGTATGATATAAAAAAATATTATCTAAAAATATTGAGCACGCATCTTGCTCCACAATTATCTTGCTCGATAGTTAGATACGAAGTTTTTCCCCAAACTTCATTTGTAGGTAATACGGTTGGTCATTGCCATAATCATATACACTCATGGTAACCACATGCTATCCTGTGTTCGTCACACACAAACATTCCATCTGGTCTATCCCAAATCATTCTAAATCAGTTATTATGAGAGAAGGGTGTAATTGGTTCTGAAGAGTGAATAAGTTCCAATTAGACCAATTATTTTCGATAGAGTGCTGTGTTTCGAAGAAACATGTTAGAAAAATCTCTATAGATGATTATAAATACATTATTATATGATTTTGGATTTAAAGCTCACCGCCATGTTTAGCTACGTTTATTTATGAAAATTTTACAAAGTGTAATATCTAGATAGTCATGTCCCACTTCTAAGTCGGCTACACAAGTTTATGGTTATACTAATTGGGACTCCGGGTCAGAGGGTACGACGCGGTAAATAAAAAACAATTATATCCGGGTGAGAGTACTATTTTGCGTGGATTTAAGTGGTTTTATCAAAATTTCCACAGGCGTATGGATATAGAATCAGGACAAGATTGCTCCATTGTACCTTAAGTGTTAGTTTTAGAAAGATCATGTCAACAATATTGGAGTTCTTATTTGGAATCAAACTCATAGGCACATAAGTAATCCACTAGCATAGTTGGATTAAATAGAAGAGAGAGTAAGGACAATATGTATATGGAGGTAGTTCGTCGGTCTATTATTAGAGAGAATAATGATGTAAGTGTAAGAGTAGCAATAACAATAGGTTGTTTTGTCACGATAAAAATCCACTAATGCAAGGCTACACCTTCAATATTTAGTCATCAAACCAGTGGAATTTTAAATACCAAAAACTCAAATATAAATTGTAGAATATGTGACATGGTATTCTTGGAAATGTCATAGTAACTATTCATGGTAAATCAAAATTGCGAGGGCCATCTTGCTAGTATCTATAATATCTAAATAGGAACAAGAAATCCAAAATTTTCAAATTCTGGCAAAAATTAGAACTTCTCAGGAAAATCTATTTTTTTATAGGAAATCAAAAACACTGAAACGAGTATACTATTTTAATTTGAGCCATTTATGTGCAGATTTGCATAAAAAGACTGACATTTTCCCTAAACTTTGTATATTGTGAAGTCAAGCATGGAGAGAAGTGGTTTTGGGTTTCAAACATCCTTTTCATTTTCTTGTCTTAAACTTGTTTAAATCTTGGTCAAACCTAAGATTTGACCAAAAGATTCAAACATGCATAAATTCAAAAAAATCAGAAAAATGAAAAAACAAAAGCATATAGTCTTCTTATGTCATATAGTAAGCATTCAAGTTGATAAACAAGGTCTAGACATATTCAAACCAGAAAAATCATGTATATATCTACCCCTAACCCTAAACTCTGTCTTATGAAGAGAAGTGGTTTTGGGTTTCAAACATGGAAATTTGAAGAACCTCCCAAAAGCTTCATTTTAGATTGTGACTAAGAAGGATCCAGGCTTACCTTTTCACTTTCATGTTCTAAACTTGTTTAAATCCTAGTCAAACCTAGGATTTCACAAAGATTCAAATATATGGGTATAAAATACAAAAAAATAGAAAAATGAAAAACGAAAGCACATAGTCTTCTTATGTCATATAGTAAGCATTAAAGTTGATAAACAAGGTCTAGACATATTCAAACTAGACAAATCATGTATCTCCCCCTAACCCCTAAACTTTGTATTATGAAGTCAAGCATGAAGAGAAGTGGTTTTGGGTTTCAAACATGGAAATTTCAAAAACCTCTTAAAAATTCATTTTAGAGTGACTAAGAAGGATGCAAGCTTCCCTTTTCACTTGCATGTCTTAAACTTGTTTAAATCTGGGTCAAACCTAAGATTTGACCAAAAGATTCAAACGGGCATAAAATTCAAAAAAAATCAGAAAAATGAAAAACAAAAGCATATAGTCTTCTTGTGTCATATAGTAAGCATTCAAGTTGATAAACAAGGTCTAGACATATTCAAACCAGAAAATCATGTATATATCTACCCCTAACCCTAAACTCTGTATTATGAAGTCAATCATGAAGAGAAGTGGTTTTGGGTTTCAAACATGGATATTTCAAGAACCTCCCAAAAGCTTCATTTTAGAGTGTGACTAAGAAGGATCCAGGCTTACCTTTTTCATTTTCATGTACTAAACTTGTTTAAATCCTGGTCAAACCTAGGATTTCACAAAGATTCAAATATATGTGTATAAAATATAAAAAATAGAAAAATGAAAACCAAAGCACATAGTCTACTTATGTCACATAGTAAGCATTCAAGTTGATAAACAAGGTCTAGACATATTCAAACCAGAAAAATCATGTATATATCTACCCCTAACCCTAAACTCCGTCTTATGAAGTTAATCATGAAGAGAAGTGGTTTTGGGTTTCAAACATTGGAATTCCAAGAACCTCCCAAAAGCTTCATTTTAGAGTGTGACTAAGAAGGATCCAAGCTTACCTTTTCATTTTCATGTTCTAAACTTGTTTAAATCCTGGTCAAAACTAGGATTTCACAAAGATTCAAATATATGGGTATAAAATTCAAAAAAATAGAAAAATGAAAAACCAAAGCACATAGTCTTCTTATGTCATATAGTAAGCATTAAAGTTGATAAACAAGGTCTAGACATATTCAACCTAGACAAATCATGTATCTACCCCCTAACCCCTAAACTCTGTCTTATGAAGTCCAACATGAAGAGAAGTGGTTTTGGGTTTCAAACATGGAAATTTCAAAAACCTCTTACAAAATTCAGTTTAGAGTGACTAATTAAGAAGGATGCATTCTCCCCTTTTCATTTTCATGTCTTAAACTTGTTTAAATCTTGGTCAAACCTAAGATTTGACCAAAAGATTCAAACGGGCATAAAAAATCAGAAAAATGAAAACCAAAGCACATAATTTTCTTATGTCATATAGTAAGCATTCAAGTTGATAAACAAGGTCTAGACATATTCAAACCAGAAAATCATGTATATATCTACCCCTAACCCTAAACTCTGTCTTATGAAGTCAATCATGAAGAGAAGTGGTTTTGGGTTTCAAACATGGAAATTTCAAGAACCTCCCAAAAGCTTCATTTTAGAGTGACTAAGAAGGATCCAGGCTTACCTTTTCATTTTCATGTTTTAAACTTGTTTAAATCCTGGTCAAACCTAGGATTTGACAAAGATTCGAATATATGGGCAAAAAATTCAAAAAAAATAGAAAAATGAAAAACCAAAGCACATAGTCTCCTTGTGTCATATAGTAAGCATTAAAGTTGACAAAAAAGGTCTAGATATATGCAAACTAGACAAATCATGTATCTACCCCCTAACCCCTAAACTCTGTCTTATGAAGTCAAGCATGAAGAGAAGTCGTTTTGGGTTTCAAACATGGAATTTTCAAGAACATCCCAAAAGCTTCATTTTAGAGTGACTAAGAAGGATCCATGATTACCTTTTCATTTTCATGTTTTAAACTTGTTTAATCTTGGTCAAACCTAGGATTTGACCAAGATTCAAATGGGCACAAAATTTAAAAAATCAGAAAAATGAAAAACCAAAGTACATAGTCTTCTTATGTCATGTAGTAAGCATTCAAGTTGATAAAATGGTTCATGCCGGCGTCTTAGCTGCTAAAAAAAATTATACACCAATTGATTTGACGAATTGATGATTTACTCTAGTCTGCTTCTAGACCATGCAGCTAGCGAGTATTCATATGTACTGCATGGAGCCCCCAACTTTTGACTTCCCGTGTCGGAAAAGGCCTGTCTAATAATGTGGGGCAGTGAGGTATCCCGAAGTATCTAGAGGGTTCCAGTGTTTCAGGCTTTCAGCATCGCCAGTCCAAGGGAAGGATGGGTGACGAATCCGTGCATTCACAGCCGTTTAGATCTGAAGAGTCCTTGTATGATGAGCGGTAGATAGCACCTCTAAGCTGCAAATCAACAGCTTCAATTACTTCAAATGAGCATTGGCCGGAACGCTGACAGAGTGAAAAAATTCAATTTCAAAAACTCATGTATAGAATAGAAAAAAATAAAAAACATGTAGATAGAATAGAGGTATAGATAGATTAGCCCAAAAAAGAAGAGGACGGGGAAATTTCGAACGCTCGCCTTTAACTCAGCACAGCAGACACCTCCCTCGCGCTCCTAAACTTTCGAACGCGCGCCCAATATTTCGAACGCTCGCCTTTAACTCAGCACCCAGCCCACCTTGTTCTTCTCTAGACACCTCCTTCGGCGCCCTGTTCTTCTCTAGACACACCCTCGGTGAACCAGGCCGCGCACCAAAACTTCCCCACGCTGTCTATCAGCCGCGTCAGCCGGCGACTGCTGGTGGCGCCGTTCTTCTCCAGCCGCACCGGCAGGCGCGGTCAGCTGGTAGATCCTCACGGTATGCATGCTATCTTCAGGCCTGGGCAAGTACGATTCATTATAGCTCAATCGAAGTCAGTCGCCGTCGCCCAGCCCTTATAAGTTCGTTAGTTCGTTCGAATCGATCGGTTGATATTGTTTTCCTCTCGATGTGTTTGTTTGACATTGTTTTCCGCTTTACCTATTTGCTCGAATTCGTTCGTACTGTACACTGTACTGCTCACCATTGCCCAATGTTTGTAGTCGTCGCTTGGTGCCAGTCCTCTATGGACCTGTTTGTAATCTTATTACTTCTGGGTTCTTTGCACTGCTAATACATCGGTGGATTTACGGCCAAAAAGAAGAAAGAATTTGTTGGTATTATATTGCTTTCGATTGATCTGTTCGCCCCCAAGCTTTTACAGAAGCCGCAAGAGATTCAAGGATGAAATGGCTCTCCTTGTTTGCAGTGGCGGATCTACAGGGTATGCCGTATATGCCACGGCATACCCTGCGTCCAAGCCGTGCAAGATCTTTGATAGTTTAATGAGCTGAGCAATTAATCAAGATGAGTGATGTATATGTATACATGCGGTGCTAATACATGTGGCGTGCAGCCATGCGAACACTGAGCTAGTGCATGTAACCGATTGATTAGACATCCGATTGATTAATGCATTGGCTTTAGCCAACAGTCTACTTGCATGTTTTTCAAGATGTGCGATTTTGTCTCGCGTGTAAGCCTACAAGGCCAGCTATGGCCATGCACCATGACCTGATTAGATATCATGATTAATCAAAGGAAATATCTTGCTACTGTATATACGATTAATCAACTGATAATTAATCTTTGGTAGTCAAGTATATGATTAATTATATATATTTAGTGAGAATTCAGTTCAAAATTAGAGCACCCCGTCAACGGTGCATTTTTCAACAATTTACATTTTGATTATATGCAAAATCTGTTTTATTTAATCATTTTGACATACTCCCTTCAATCCAAATTAATTGACTCAACTTTGTCTAGATACTGATGTATCTTAGACAAGTTTGTTGAGTAGATACATTTATATCTAGACAAATTTGAGTTAATTAGTATGAATCCGAGAAAGTATTTTATTTAATTATTTTTATTAGGACAAAAGAAATTCAATAGAAACTCCAAAATTTTGTTGTGTCATACCCTTTCCTAAAATCCTAGGTCCGCCACTGCTTGTTTGTAAGGCAAAGAGGAAATCATATCATGGCTTATCATCATGGGTATAACCTTTTTAGCTAGATTTTGCTGTTTGGGATCTATGATCCTTTTAGTTGCTGCTCTCCAGTAACATTTTCCCTCTTTTTTATTACAGTGAAAAATACACAGCGAGGAAACCACTGTCCAGCCTAAAAAAATAGACCTCAGTTGGTTTGCTGAAATCGGCTCAAATAACGTGGCATTTAGTTATATAGTTTTATATTCGACCTGTTTGCTCAGATATGTTGGTTTACGTTCATACGCAACCTGTTGGGCAAGTATGGACACAGCTTCAGTGACTTTCAGGTCAAAATTCCAGCGGTTGAGTGATTTTTGGTTGGATCCATTCCTGTGCGTTCGATCGGCTTTTGATGGCTGTTATTGAGACAAAGTCATGGCTGGACTTTTGACGCAGCTCCAGTGACGTTCAGCTAGGTCAAAAGCCCAGCGTTGACTTTGGTTCAATATCAGCCATCCAAAGCCAATCGAACACACATGAATGTATCCAACCAAAAATCACTCTACAATAAGTCGTTTCCAGACAAAAACAATGTTTATTCCCAAACTATTTTTTTTGAATCCGACCAATCTTTCCCGGAATGCAGAAGAAATATATAAGATTTACTGGAATGTTGTTCTTTTTACTGGACAGTTTGAATTTTAAGTTTAAAGTTGGTTGTAAAACATAAAATGAGGTTTATTGATAAACAATATGGCTGAATCTGATGAAACTCCCCCAGAATGCATAACCCGACATATAAGATTTACTGGATTTTTGTTTCAAAAACTTCTAGGCAGTACGAATTTTAAGTTTAAAATTTTCTCGTGAAACTTAAAATGGGTAAATTTTGGATCCATTCTCGTGCGTTCGATTGGCTTTTGATGGCTGTTATTGAAACAAGTGTTAATTGGTTCTATGCCACTCCTCAATTCACAAGTTGTGTTTATGCCATTACAAAAACTGAAGTTGTGTTTATGCCACTCTCAATTCTCAATATCCCCTTCTATATATGCCATTTTCAATACTCCACTATAATAAATATAGCATATCTATGATAGTACTCTATGATACCACCCACTATGCACCCATGTTCCAAACACCACTCCCGCTGACTGTACCTTATTGTATCGAGCGATAAGCTTGATGAGCAACCCAAACAAACAAACAAAAAGACTGTACCTTATTGTACTTGCTCTTACCCGTATCTTCTCTTTCTTTTTCATCGCGAGTGCAGCTAATTCAGTTAGTCTTCCAATGAATATTAATATTTTGTCTCAATGATGTCATGTTTCGACTAACAATTAGCACTTTTGAATTCTTAGATTGCTTTTTCACACGATGCACTTCTTTTAATTTATTTTACCACATTTCAATGTGAACCTTGACCAAATAAATAGGACAACAATATCACGATCATATAATACATAAGCAGCATTGTTAGAATCGTGTTGGAAAATACTTTCTAATGATACCAGTTTTATATCAATTTTTTTTTATACTTCATCCTGAAAAATATGTTTCAACTTCATCAAAACTTGCATGTATCTGCAAACTAAACTCATCTAAATACATGTATATCTACATAAAATTGAAACATCATTTTTAAATAGAGAGATATAGATTAATATTTTTTCGAAGATAAAATACGAAAAACAAGGGTGCATTGTTTATTGAAATGGAGTGAGTAGTATATATAAAATCATTTTAGTTGCCAATGATCATGTTGAGGGCCTCTATTTCTTGTTTTGCTCAGGCCCTCCGTATTCTCAGGTACGGCCCTGGTGGTCTATGAACCTGTATGTAATCTTATTACTTTTGGCTTCTTTGCACTGCTAATAGATCGGCGGAATTACGGCAAAAAAGAAGAAAGAATGTGTTGGTATTGTATTGCTTTCGATAGATCTGTTCGCCCCTCCCCCCAAGCATTTATAGATGGCACAAGAGATTCAAGGATGAAATTGCTCTCCTTGTTCATAAGGCAAAGAGGAAATCATATCATGGGTAGAACATTATATATATATTTTGCTGCTTGGGATCTATGATCCTTTTAGTTGCTGCTCTCCAGCAACTTTTGTACATATTTCCCTCTTTTTATTAATAAAAAAATACAAAGTGGGGAAACCCAGTGGTCAGCCTAAAAAAATCTGTTCGCTAGGTAGCCGTAGTTTTGCACTCAGTTTGTTTGCTGAAATCGGCTCAAATAATGTAGCATTTATAGTTTTATATTCGACCTGTTTGCTCAGGTATGCTTGCTTACATTCGTAGGTGACCTGTTTGTTGAAATAGCTTATCGCTTCTCTGACCATCTATCTCCTCAACAGATGGACAGAACTTGGATATTATTTGACTCATTAACCACACCAACATATTTGAGTGGTATTGAAGACTTCATGAAGCACGTTAGTGATTTTACTGACGGCGACAAGACAAAGGAAGTGATTTGTCCATGCCGCGTATGTTTGAATATTGGGTCCAAGCCTCAACATGTAGTCTCAGATCATTTATTCGTTTATGGGATGGACCAGACATATATCAGGTGGATTAACCATGGTGAACACTATGATCAGCCTGACATTATTGATCCTCTTTATTCTGATGGTTATCAGCCTGAAGATCTCGTCCAGGATGAGGCTACTGCTAATTTGTTACGGGATCTGTATCCATATGCAAGCCAACAGCCCCATGCTTATCACAAAAAGCCTCTTTTCCATGACCTGATAGAAGATGCTAAGCGCTTAGTGGCCCCTGGTTCTGTTGTGTCAAGATTCGAATTAATTGTGAAATTACTTCATGACAAGTCATACCAGGGGATTACCAATAAAGCGTTCAATGCAGTTGCGAAGACATACAGCGATGCACTCCCTGGGGCTGGACTGCCAAAATCCTTTTATGAGGTGAAGCAGTACATCAAGGTACTGGGACTTGGATATGAGAAGATTGATTTTTGCAAAAATAACTGTGCACTGTTTTGGATGGAGTATAATGACCTCGATGAATGTCCAGTATGTAAGGAATCAAGATGGAAACATGATGGAGCTGGTGGTAAGAAAAAGATTCCTTGGAAGGTTCTGAGATACTTTCCACTTGTACAAAGATTGCAGAGGTTGTTTGCTTCAGAACAAACATCTCGGGAAACAAGATGGCACAAAGAGATTCTCACGCCCGACCCTGATTTACTGAGGCATCCTGCTGATGGCGATGAATGGAAGCAATTCGACCTGGATCATCCAGATTTTGCTGCAGATCCAAGGAACCTGAGACTTGGCCTTGCTACAGATGGATTCAACCCATTTGGCAACATGAGCAACTCGTATAGCATGTGGCCAGTACTAGTTACACCTTACAACCAGGCTCCCTGGACATGCACCGATCAGTCGAACTGTATGATGGCCTTACTCATCCCAGGTCCCAAATCTCCTGGGAAGGATTTTGATGTGTTCATGCAGCCTCTTATTAGAGACTTGCAAACATTATGGGAGGGTGTCCCTACATGGGATGTGTGTCAACCTAAAGAACAAAATTTTCTATTACGTGCTGCTGTACTGTATTGCACCCATGATTATCCAGCTTTGGGCACTATGTCAGGCAGAGTAACATCAGGTTATAATGCATGTGTTCACTGTGATACTGATCAGCTGGCAGTGAGGATAATAAACAAGATATGCTATATGGGCCATCGCCGTTTCCTTCCATTAGATCACAGTTTCCGAAAAAATAGAAAAAAATTGCAATTTATTGGTGATCAGGCCTGTAAAAAGACTAAACCGCAGCACTTTAAGAGTCACGAGTTGGAGGCGCACCTAGAAGCGGTCAGAAATGTTAAACCAGGAAAACCACCAGCCGCCACAGCAGGTACAGGCGTACAGCAGAGAGCATAGAGCAACATCTCTAGTTATATTCCTTTATTTTTCATGTCTAAATTGTTGTATTTGTGTTTGCTTGTAGATGATGACAATGGACAAGAAGCTAGCTTCTGGAGTGTTCTTGAAGATATTGAGGAAGGCCTCGAGGTTAGCATCTATCTCTAATACTGTAGCATTTTCACTATACTACTATGATAGATGAATGGATCATCAGTTATTCACTTGCTTGTTTCGGACAAGATGATGATACTACTATGATAGATGAATGGATCATCAGTTATTCACTTGTTTCGGACAGGATGATGATACTTGTATAGAACAAGCTTTCAGTCTAATCTTTTCACCTTATGCAGGGCCTGAAGCTGTAATGTTTAGTGAGTCGCAGCCTGCACTTCAGTGCTTCTACAAGTCTGAAATGATGAAGCAAAGCTTGGAGTAAAGACTGCAATTTATCTTCATTTTCGGTTCATTCGAATTCTGTATTGTCATGAGTCATGACTCTTGTCATGTAATGGCTGAAGTTAAACTGCCAATTGATTTGTGTCATGTAATGGCTGAACTTAAACTGCTACTCCTACCATTTGTGTCATGTAATGGCTGAAACTTAAACTGCTATGTGTCCCTGTGCGGCTATGTGCCCAGTTTTCTCCTATTGATTTGCTGTCAATATTTTTAGCTAAGGTACTAGAGAAGTGCTGCTCAATTTTTTTTAGCCTATTGTCAGGGATGGGTAACCGCTGGTTAGCCGTTAACCCGATGGTGGTGGTTATGGTATGCAGTATGTCCCCGTGGCAGTTATCAGGGATGGGGACGGGAAGAACTTTGCCTCACGGGGACGGTTTTGGTTTAGTAATAACCAGCGGTTTCTCTCCCCGTTGCCAAATGGAGGTACAGCAGAGAAGAATACAGAAGATGCAGCAGCAGTAGTAGCAGATAGAAAAAGGAAGAAGAGACGAGATGAACTGAGTCTAGCAGCTACCAAAAGGAAGATGGGAGGTGAAATAGCAGCACGTACCAAGAGGAAGGAAATGGAAAATGATAGACCGAGAATATTTTATAAGCGCAGGACCACTCTTTGGGACTTGCCGTATTGGGCTGGTAAGAAGCTTCGGCATAATATTGATATCATGCACATGGAGAAGAATATATGTGACAGCATTGTCGGCACATTACTCAACATTCCATCCAAGACAAAAGATAGCTCAAATGCTAGGATTGATTGTGCAACATTGAATGTTAACAGGCACTTGCAACTGGATCGTAATGACAAAGTGAACAAAGGCAAGGAAAAACATTATAAATTTCGAGGCGCGGAATTCACATTGCCGATGCCTAAAAGGAGATTATTTTGTGAGTACCTCCGAGGTGTGATGTTCCCGTTCGGATTTGCTTCCAACATTGCAAATTGTCTCAATGCTGAAGGAAACAAGCTCCAAGGGTTGAAAACTCACGATTGTCACATCCTGCTGCAAAGGCTTTTAGCTATTGGCATTAAAGATTTAGTGAAGCCAAATATGTACAACGTGATTGCAGAGTTGGGAAGGTTCTTTAGGGAAATATGTAGTAAAACTCTAAGCAGAGCTGTTGTAGAACGTCTTAAGGTGGACATAGCAGTAATCCTGTGCAAGCTGGAGCTGATATATCCTCCAGCCTTCTTTGATGTGATGGTGCATTTGGCTGTTCATCTACCTGATGAGGCACTTTTAAGAGGTCCGGTACAGTATGGATGGATGTACCCTATAGAACGTCGACTGTGCACTTTCAAGAATACAGTTAGGAACAAAGCTAGACCGGAGGCTTGCATTGCAGTGGCGTATATTGCTGCTGAAGCATATACATTTGCCTCAAGATATATTCCTGATATTGAGACCAGATTCAATCGGGGTCGCAGAATTTTGGAAGTTGGAGGATCTGTTTTTAAACATGGTGTTGAGCTAATAGGAAAGAGGACCGAAAAAACATTAGAGCAGTCTGAATTTGAACAGCTGTCTTGGTATGTGCTGAATAATGCTACAGAGGCTGATGAATATGTTAAGTGAGTACTATGCACACGAACTACTCAGTTCCTCGCATATACTATGAACTTGTATCAAAATGAAATATATTCAGCTGACTTGGCTATGTTTTGCAGGTTGTACATGGAAACGAATGGAAAGCTATCGGCACGTGGGAGTGGGTTTCAGGACTGGTTTGAGAAATATGTAAGATGTTCAATTGCACTCTGACTTGTCTATGTGTTTTCACATGAGATGACCTCTTGTCTATTTTGTAATCGTAGATCTCGAAACTCCATGCGGAGAATCCAGGCGCTGTTAGTGCTGATCTCCTTGTCCTATCACGTGGTCCAGATAAGAGGGTGTTGGTAGCTGCAGCTTGCAATGCCAATGGTGTCCATTACAGCTCCTATGAGCGTGAACAACATTTGAAGACACGAAATAGTGGCATCACAATCCATAAGAATGGTCATGTTGACAAATTTGATCCAGTGTTGAACAGAGCCAGAAACATTTCAAAAACTTGAGCATGGAAGAGGCTAGGGGTAAATGCCCCAAGGCCAGCCGAGCCTATCGTAGGTGCCGTCCCGAGGAGGAAGTACCTTAATTTGGGGCGCGCGCGGACGCTGCGGTACCCCGAGCTCGAGACGCCGCCGTACCGGTAGCTCGACCCGCGACGAGGCATGGCGGCGGCGGCGGAAGCGGAGCGGCGGCGGCGGAAGGTAAAGCTCCTGCTGACAAACATATTAGGCACAAATGGGCAACCTTCAGTAACCCATGTTCCATTTTTTTTGTCAGGATAACCCCATGTACCACCTTCCCAATAGAAAAAGTACTGTTCAACCTTCCCCTGTTGGGCCCAATATTTCACTTTTGGGTTGCCAAGGAACATCTACATGGTAATTGTTATCGGTCTACTTGCTCCGGCCGTCGAAGCCCAATAACTTCAAATGGGCCTTTCTGCTCATGCAATTTCGGCCCTTTTCTAATGAAACACAGATCCTATGATTGGCAAAAAAAAATACACGGAGATTCTACATAAAAGTTGTTTTTATTTATTTTGAATTATAGGGTTCCAATTTTTGAAACTGCTCATGCCCAATATGAAAATCCTTGATCGCTCCATACCCACATGGATAACGGTATTTTTAAAAATTCATAAAGTGGATTTGAAATTTAAAACATATCCTAATAATTCCTTGATTTAATCTATCAACTTGCAAGATCTTGGAGCCAAAGAGCTTGTATTAGTCTGCGAAAATAATACTGATAAACCTGTCGTTAACAAGAAATGAAGGTTTATCGTTCAGAGAGGATGCCATGTGGGACCCATGAGACAGTAGCGTCCTCAACGTTTCAAAGAAAAAGGCAAGTAGCCCGAAAATAGGGGTAAAAAATAAATCCTACAAAGGAAACATTTATTGTTCATAGAGGCTGACATGTGGGACCGATCTGCCAGCTGCATCCTCATCATTTCGAAGTCGGCAGGGATCAGAAGAAAAAGGCAAATAGCCAGAAATTAGGGGTCAAAAATAAATCCAAAAAGGAAACTTATATTCTTCATAGAGGATGACATGTGGGACCGACCTGCCAGCAGCGTCCTCATCGTTTCAAAGGCCGCAGGGGATCAAAAGAAAAAGGCAAATAGCCAGAAATTAGGGGTAAAAAAATACAACAAAGGAAAGGTTTATTGTTCATAGAGGCTGACTTGTGGGACTCATGAGCCAGCGGCGACCTGAATTTCAAAGGCGGCATATGATCGAAAAGAAAAAGGCAAGTTAGCAAAAATCAGTGGGTAAAAAAAATCTAAGAAATGAAACTTTATTGTACAGTCCCATGAGCCAGCACCTTACTCAACGTTTCAGTGGCGGCATGAGATAGAAAGAAAAAGGAAAGTGACCAAATATCAGGAGCAAAAAATAATCCAAGAAAAGAAACTTTTATTGTACATAGATGATGACATATGGGTCCCACTTATACAAGCTCTTTCGCTCCAAGATCTTGCAAGTTGATTGTACATAGAGGATGACATGCGGGCCCCTTGTGTCAGCATCTTACTCAACGTTTCCAAGGCGGCAGGGGATCAAAAGAAAAAAGGAAGTAGCCAGAAATTAGCGGTAAACAATAACTCCAAGGAAGGAAACTTTTATTGTTCATAGAGTATGACATGCGGGACCCATGCGCTAGCAGCTTCCTCAACGTTTCAAAGGGGGCATGAGATCGAAAGAAAAAGACAAGTGACCAAATATCAGGAGCCAAAAATAATCCAAGAAAAGAAACTTTATTGTACATAAAAGATGACATGCGGGTCCCATTTTGCAGCAGCGGTGTCAACGTTTCAAATGCGGCTTGAGATCAAAAGAAAAAGAGTAGCCAGAAATTAGGGGTAAAAAAACTCCCAGAAAAGAAAGTTGATTGTACATAGAGGATGGCATGCGGGTCCCATGACCCAGCACCTTACTCAACGTTTCAGAGGCGGCATGAGATCGAAAGAAAAAGGAAAGAGACCAAATACCAGGAGCAAAAAATAATCCAAGAAAAAGAAACTTTTATTGTACATAGAGGATGACATATGGGTCCCACTTATACAAGCTCTTCCGCCCCAAGATCTTGCAAGTTGATTGTACATAGAGGATGACATGCGGGCCCCTTGTGTCAGCAGCTTAATCAATGTTTCCAAGGCGGCAGGGGATCAAAAGAAAAAGGAAACAGCCAAAAATAAGAGGGTGAAAAAATCCAAGAAAAGAAACTTTTATAGTATCGAGGATGACATGTGGGTCCCATGAGCCAGCAGCTTCTCAACGTTTCAGAGGCTGCATGAGATCGAAAGAAAAAGGCAAGTGACCAAAAATAAGGGGGTAAAAAAATCCAAGAAAAGAGACTTGATTGTACATAGAGGATGACATGCGGGTCCCACCAGTCAGCAGCTTACTAACGTTTCCAAGGCGGCAGGGGATGAAAAGAAAAAGGAAATAGCCAAAGATCAGAGGGTGAAAAAAATCAAAGAAAAGAAACTTTTATAGTACATAGAGGATGACATGTGGGTCCCATGGGCCAGCAGGTTCCTCAACGTTTTCAAGGGCGGCATGAGATCGAAAGAAAAAGGCAAGTGACCAAAAATCAGAGGGTGAAAAATAATCCAAAAAAAGAAACTTTTATTGTACATAGAGGATGACATGCTGTCCCAACGTTTCAAATGCGGTTTGAGATCAAAAGAAAAAGAAAGTAGCCAGAAATTAGGGGGTAAAAAAAACTCCAAGAAAAGAAAATTGATTGTACATAGAGGATGACATGCGGGTCCCACGAGTTTGCAGCTTACTCAACGTTTCCAAGGCGGCAGGGGATCAAAAGAAAAAGGAAATAGCCAAAAATCAGAGAGTGAAAAAAACCCAAGAAAATAAACTTTTGTAGTACATAGAGGATGACATGCGGGTCCCATGAGCCAGCAGGTTCCTCAACGTTTCAAACGTGGCATGGGATCGAAGGAAAAAGGCAAGTGACCAAATATCGAGCCAAAAATAATCCAAGAAAAGAAACTTTATTGTACATAGAGGATGACATGCGGGTCCCATTTTGCAGCAGCGGTCCCAACGTTTCAAATGCGGCTTGAGATCAAAAGAAAAAGAAAGTAGCCAGAAATTAGGGGGTCAAAAAAACTCCAAGAAAGGAAAGCTTTATCGTTCATACAGGCTGACATGTGGGACCTATGAGCCAGCAGCTTACGAACGTTTCAAAGGCGGCAGGGGATCAAAAGAAAAAGGAAATAGCCAAAAATCAGAGGGTGAAAAAAATCCAAGAAATCAAACTTTTATTGTACATAGAGGATGACATGCGGGTCCCATGAGCCAGCAGATTCCTCAACGTTTCAAACGTGGCATGAGATCGAAAGAAAAAGGCAAGTGACCAAATATCAGGAGCCAAAAATAATCCAAGAAAAGAAACTTTATTGTACATAGAGGATGACATGCGGGTCCCATTTTGCAGCAGCGGTCTCAACGTTTCCAAGGCGGCACAGGACCAAAAGAAAAATGAAGTAGCCAGAAATCAGGGGGTGAAAAAAATCCAAGAAAAGAAAGATTTCAATTGGGCTGCATCTAAACATCTGGGCCTTCGAACTATCCTTCTGGGCCTTTTGACACGTACAATTTCAGCCCACTCCAGAACATGATAGTTCGGATTTTTCTCAAAAAAAAAAACAGGAAAGTCCTATGCTTCGCCAAAACAAAAAACAAGGAGATTCAAGATATATGTTGTAAAAATAAAGATTTAATTTATCCGTTTGCAATAGCTCAGAGCGCAATACACTGTTTATTGTCTGCAAAATAATCAAGATATCACATGTTTCTTGTACGGGGAGGCTGACATCGTGGACCCATGAGCCAGCAGCGTCGTTTTAAAGGCGGCAGGGGATGGAAAGAAAAAATAAACCAAAAATCTGTTGGTAAAAAATCCAAGAAAAGAAACATTTTCGTTCTGAGAGGATGACATGCGGGACCCATGAGGCAGCAGCGTCCTCAGCGCTTATTGTTCATAGAGGCTGACATGTGGGACCCGTGAGCCAGCAGCGTCCTCAACGTTTTAAAGGCGGCAGGATATCGAAAGAAAAAATAAGCCAAAAATCATTTGGTAAACAATATCCAAGAAAAGAAACATTTACCGTTCTGAGAGGATGACATGCGGGACCCATGAGGCAGCAGCATCCTCAACGATTCCAAGGCGGCAGGGGAAATATCCAGAAATTAATTAGGGGTTCAAAAAAATCCATCAAAGGAAACTTTTATTGTTCATAGAGGATGACTTGTGGGACCGACCTGCCAACAGCGTCCTCATCGTTTCAAAGGGGCAGGAGATCCAAAGAAAAAGGCAAATAGCCAGAAATTAGGGGTCAAAAATAACTCCAAGAAAGGAAACTTTTATTGTTCGTAGAGGATGACATGCGGGACCCATGAGCCAAGCTTACTCAACGTTTCAAAGGCGGCATGAGATCGAAAGAAAAAGGCAAGTGACAAAATATCAGGAGCAAAAGATAATCCAAGAAAAGAAACTTTATTGTACATAGAGGATGACATGTGGGTCCCATTTTGCAGCAGCGGTCTCAATGTTTGTAATGCGGCTTGAGATCAAAAGAAAAAGAAAGTAGCTAGTAATTAGGGGTGAAAAAAATCCAAGAAAGGAAAGTTGATGGACATAGAGGATGACATGCGGGTCCCTTGAGCCAACAGCTTACTCAACGTTTCAAAGGGGGCAGGGGATCAAAAGAAAAAGGCAAGCCAAAAATCATAGGGTGAAAAAAAATCCAACAAAGGAAACTTTTATAGCACATAGAGGATGACATGCGTGTCCCATGAGCCAGCAGGTTCCTCAACGTTTCAAACGTGGCATGAGATCGAAAGAAAAAGGCAAGTGCCCAAATATGAGGAGCCAAAAATAATTCAAGAAAAGAAAGTTTTATAGTACATAGAGGATGACATGCGGGTCCCATTTAGCAGCAGCGGTATCAGCGTTTGAGAGGTGGCAGGGGATCAAAAGAAAAAAGAAATTGCCCAAAATCAGATGGTGAAAAAAAACCAAGAAAAAGAACTTTTATAGTACATAGAGGATGACATGCGGGTCCCATGAGCTGCAGGTTCCCCAACGTTTCAAACGTGGCATGAGATCGAAAGAAAAGGCAAGTGAAAAAATATCAGGAGCCAAAAATAATTCAAGAAAAGAAAGTTTTATAGTACATAGAGGATGACATGCGGGTCCCATTTAGCAGCAGCGGTATCACCGTTTGAGAGGCGGCAGGGATCGAAAGAAAATGAAAAAATATGAGGAGCCAAAAATAATTCAAGAAAAGAAAGTTTTATAGTACATAGAGGATGACATGCGGGTCCCATTTAGCAGCAGCGGTATCACCGTTTGAGAGGCAGCAGGGATCGAAAGAAAAAGTCAAGTGACCAAATATGAGGTGCCAAAAAATCCAAGAAAAGAAAGTTTTATAGTACATAGAGGATGACATGCGTCCCATTAGCAGCGGTATCACCGTTTGAGAGGCAGCAGGATCGAAAGAAAAAGGCAAGTGAAAAAATATGAGGTGCCAAAAATAATTCAAGAAAAGAAAGTTTTATAGTACATAGAGGATGACATGCGGGTCCCGTTAGCAGCAGCGGTATCACCGTTTGAGAGGCGGCAGGGGATCGAAAGAAAAAGGCAAGTGACCAAATTTGAGGTGCCAAAAATAATCCATGAAAAGAAAGTTTTATAGTACATAGAGGATGACATGCGGGTCCCAGTTAGCAGCAGCGGTATCACCGTTTGAGAGGCGGCAGATCGAAAGAAAAGTGTGACCAAATTTGAGGTGCCAAAAATAATCCAGGAAAAGAAAGTTTTATAGTACATTGAGGATGACATGCGGGTCCCAAGCAGCAGCGGTATCACCGTTTGAGAGGCGGCAGGGGATCGAAAGAAAAAGGCAAGTGACCAAATTTGAGGTGCCAAAAATAATCCAGGAAAAGAAAGTTTTATAGTACATTGAGGATGACATGCGGGTCCCAGTTAGCAGCAGCGGTATCACCGTTTGAGAGGCGGCAGGGGATCGAAAGAAAAAGGTAAGTGACCAAATATGAGGTGCCAAAAATAATTCAAGAAAAGAAAGTTTTATAGTACATAGAGGATGACATGCGGGTCCCATTAGCAGCAGCGGTATCACCGTTTGAGAGGCGGCAGGGGATCAAAAGAAAAAGGCAAGTGACCAAATTTGAGGTGCCAAAAAAACTCCAAGAAAAGAAAGTTGATTGCACATAGAGGATGACATGCGGGTCCCATTTAGCAGCAGCGGTCTCAACGTTTCCAAGGCGGCAAGGGATCAAAAGAAAAAGGAAGTAGCCAGAAATCAGGGGGTCAAAAAATCCAAGAATAGAAAGAATTTTGGTTCATAGAGGATGACATGCGGGACCCATGATCCTGCATCGTAAACGGCTCGATCGGAGAACGTTGAACGAGATGGCGCGATGTAGAAAAAAACAATGCCAGAGAGGCTGCCATCTGGGCCCTACATCCCTCGGCGGTGCGGATTTGCGTTGACTCGGCCGGCGAACCCGAGATTTCGAGATGCACCACGTCCCGGGCCACCATACGCCACGTTTTGGCCGCTTTCGTCGGGCTAGGTGGCCTCAAAAACGAGAAAAAAAAGTTTTGACATGCACCACGGAGGGACCAAAATCGTCGGCCATGGTACACCAGCAACCACGGCGCGACTTCAACTTATCGGCCATGGCAATAAACCCTAATAGTCTTTCTTTAAATTTTGGTCTAAGAGTTTACAACCAAAATCGGATGAATGTCTTTGTTGGTTATCCCAGAGATTTAATTGGGAATTCTTCCCACGAGACAAAGACAAAAGTGTTTGTCAATGTTTCTTATTTCCGAGAAATTGTTTCTAGTGAAGTATTTGAGTGGGAGGACAATATAATTTGATAAGGTTTATGAACCTGAGCATAATGATCAGAGTAGCGCAGCATCGGAATTTGTTTCGGAAGCGGCCACGACGATCATGGCTCCCATGACTACAAAGTGTTTTAGCCATGGAGATCGAAGTACATATTGAACCTTGTAGGTATGGTTTACTTTGTGATCAAATAAATGATTTGTGAACAAAGGATTGATTTTGAATAATGATAAACCAACTACAAACAAAGAAGTTATGATGGGCCCTGACTCCGTTAAAATGGCCATGCGCCATGAAATCCATAATAGATGAATACTTTTTGAAAGTAAATGGATCTATAGACTTGGATGAAATATCCTTAAAGAAGCTCGACTTGTCGAAAAATTGTTTACGACAAAGTTCAAAGAGTTGACTACGATAAGATTAGATCTTCCGTAGCAATGCTTATAGTCTATGTGGTTTATTCTAGTAATCACTACATATTTCTTTTATGAGATATGCTAGTAGGATGGCAAAATACATTACTTATCAGAAGTATGTATTAAAGGTGTATACAAAATACAACCAAGAGTTTTGCCTGTCCGTAGAATACTAGATAGGTATACAAACTTCAATTGGATGAAGTGAGTATCGCGGAGTTGGAATCTTCACCAGATGAAATAGTCAAAGAGTTTTTGATTTCATCAAGAGACGATGAAGAGGCTTGTATTTGCAAGAAATTAAGTGGGAGCGCTGAGACATATTTATAATACTTTATGTAGGTGACATATAGTTGGTTATAAATGATGTAATTATATACTTGATTAAAAGGTTTCATTGAGAAATTAATTTCAATGAAAGGATATGGACTAAAACAAATTTAGTGTCAAGATCTATGAAGATAGATTAAAACACATAAATAAGTTTAAGTCAAAGTACATATGAAGGATATTGAAGTAGTTCAATATAGAAAAATTAAGAAAATGTTCTTGTCATGTGAAGGTTTAACAAGACTTGAGTGTATCTGACACTCAATGAGTAAAAACACATGAGTGATTATAGATCACGAATAATATGTACACAATCAGATATCATGTGCTATAAAGTGTTATGAGCATATACCAGAATGATTCATATGATGATCATTGGACAACAGTAAGAATATCCTTGAGTACTTTAGAAGAACTAAGGATATATATATATATATTTGTATGAAGAAATGACAAACAAATCGCTGTAAGGTGTTACACCGATATTGGTTTTGTCACATATAAAATATAATTTCAATCTCAAATTAGACTAAGTGTTGTTTAAAAGGTAGCACAATGAGCTAGAAGTTGTCTATGCTAGATTTAGAAGAGTTCTAAATATTGTGACGGAATCTACAAAAGAAGGCAGAGTATGTCATTGTTTTGACAATGACAAAGGATGTTAAGTCAAGAGGTTCTTTGAGAACTTGGTGTATTTCCGACAGAGTCAGAACTTTGAAGCTATATTGTGTGTGACAATATTAGTGACATATTTCAGACCGCGGAATTAAGGTTCCACCAGAAGACCAAACATATTTAAGGCCGACTCATTTGGAAATGAGTGATGCGTTGAGACGCAAATGAATTACAAAATACATACGGTTCTGAGCATGTCAGATCCGTTGACTAAAACCTCTCTCGTGAGCGAAACATGATAAAGCACCAGAAGGCCAAGGTGTTATATCTTTACAAATGTAAACTAGATTATTGACTCTAGTGCAAGTGGGAGACTGAAGGAGATATGCCCTAGAGGCAATAATAAAGTGATTATTATTTATATCTTTATGTTTATGATAAATGTTTATATATCATGCTATAATTGTATTAACCGAAACATTAGTACATGTGTGATATGTAGACAAACAAGAAGTCCCTAGTATGCCTCTTAAACTAGCTTGTTGATTAATGGATGATTAGTTTCATAATCATGAACATTGGATGTTATTAATAACAAGGTTATGTCATTGTATGAATGATGTAATGGACACACCCAATTAAGCGTAGCATAAGATCTCGTCATTAAGTTATTTGCTATAAGCTTTCGATACATAGTTACCTAGTCCTTATGACCATGAGATCATGTAAATCACTTATACCGGAAAGGTACTTTGATTACACCAAACACCACTGCGTAAATGGGTGGCTATAAAGGTGGGATTAAGTATCCGGAAAGTATGAGTTGAGGCATATGGATCAACAGTGGGATTTGTCCATCCCGATGACGGATAGATATACTCTGGGCCCTCTCGGTGGAATGTCGTCTAATGTCTTGCAAGCATATGAATAAGTTCATAAGAGACCACATACCACGGTACGAGTAAAGAGTACTTGTCAGGAGACGAGGTTGAACAAGGTATAGAGTGATACCGAAGATCAAACCTCGGACAAGTAAAATATCGCGAGACAAAGGGAATTGGTATTGTATGTGAATGGTTCATTCGATCACTAAAGTCATCATTGAATATGTGGGAGCCATTATGGATCTCCAGATCCCGCTATTGGTTATTGGTCGGAGTGAGTACTCAACCATGTCCGCATAATTCACGAACCGTAGGGTGACACACTTAAAGTTGGATGTTGAAATGGTAGTACTTGAATATGGAATGGAGTTCGAATATTTGTTCGGAGTCCCGGATGAGATCCCGGACATCACGAGGAGTTCCGGAATGGTCCGGAGAATAAGATTCATATATAGGAAGTCATTTTATGTGAATTAAAATGATCCGGAAGGTTCTACGGAAGGTTCTAGAAGGTTCTAGAAAAGTCCGGAAGAAATAAGGATGGAAGGTGGAGTCCCAAAGGGACTCCACCCACCTTGGCCGGCCAACCTAAGGGAGGAGGAGTCCCAAGTGGACTCCCCACCATGGTGGCCGGCCACCCCACCAAGGAAAGGGGGGAGTCCCACTCCCCCTAGGTTTGGACACTTGGAAGGTTTTGGTTGGGGTCTTATTCGGACTCTTTGACCTAAGCCTTGGGGCTTCCACCTATATAAAGAGGGGGAGAGAGGGGCTGGCCGGCCACTCAAGCCACCACCATGGCCGCACCCCTCAAGGGTGCTCTAGCCGGCGCCCCTCTCCCCAAACCCTAGCGGTCTCTCTCTCCTCCACCATATCCCGCACGCTTAGCGAAGCTCCGCCGGATTTCTCCACCGCCACCGACACCACGCCGTCGTGCTGTCGGATTCAAGAGGAGCTACTACTTCCGCTGCCCGCTGGAACGGGGAGGTGGACGTCGTCTTCATCAACAACCGAACGTGTGACCGAGTACGGAGGTGCTGCCCATTCGTGGCGCCGGAACCGATCGTGATCAAGATCTTCTACGCGCTTTTGCAAGCGGCAAGTGATCGTCTACCGCAGCAATAAGAGCCTACTCTTATAGGCTTTGGAATCTCTTCAAGGGTTAGTCTTGATCATCCCCTCGTTGCTACCGTCTTCTAGATTGCATCTTGGCTTGGATTGCGTGTTCGCGATAGGAAAATTTTTGTTTTCTATGCAACGTTATCCTACACCAATATATCTGGGGGCAAGCTTCCCTTTAACGTGGAATCTTTGCATTCCCTTGAGTGGAGTGACGCGAAGATAGGCATGATCTCCAACCTTGAAGGTCAACTCGCGACGCTTGGAATCAGCATAACTCTTCTGGCGGGACTGAGCGGCTTTGAGACGGTCACGGATCAGTTGAACTTGTTCTTCAGCTTCACGAAGGTGGTCGGGTCCAAAGACTTGACTATCTCCAGTCTCGGACCAGTTGAGAGGGGTTCGGCAACGACGGCTGTATAGGGCATCAAAGGGGGCCATCTGCAGACTAACTTGGTAGCTATTGTTGTAAGAGAATTCCGCGAAGGGTAGACAATCTTCCCATTTTGCTCCATAGGCGAGGACACAAGCACGAAGCATATCTTCAAGAATCTGGTTTACTCTCTCTGTTTGGCCACCGGTCTGCGGGTGATAAGCGGTGCTGAAAGCTAGCTTTGTTCCGAGGGCTTCATGCAGGCTCTTCCAGAATCTGGAGGTGAATTGGGTACCACGATCCGATACGATCCGCTTAGGAACGTCGTGGAGACTCACAATCCGGGACACATACAGGTCAGCTAGCTTGGTACCATTATAGGTGGTCTTCACTGGGTGTTGGGGGGATGACCCCCGGTATGCCAAAGATGTGCCATACCGGATGGTCTCACCCTTCAAGATACCGGTTTAATGATCATGCCGGAATAAGAAAATGGAGTTTGGCTAAGTGAAGTTAAGCCGGTATCCCCAAGAGGGGTATACCGGAACCAGGAGGAAAAGATACCGGCATGACGGAAGGAAGAACATGCCGGCTGACTGGTCCAAGATTCCGTCAGAGCTAAAAGACAAGGATGAGCTAAGCAAAGTGGCTTTAAACGAAGACTAGAAGACAAGGAGGGGGATGACGGTCAAAGAGGCCGGAGGACGTCAGCCTCTATGTTTAAAGAAGACCAAGGCGTCATCTATGATTAAAGTAGCTTTATAAAGTATCTTTGTAAAGTAGTTTGTCTAGTCAAAGATCCCATTAGGGTTTCTTGTTCTGTAAGCCACCCTCTCCTCTATATAAGGAGAGGGGGCAGCTTCTTTTACATGCGCGATCCACAGAAGGAGAGAAACCTGTAACCTGTCTTGAGATCAATGAACATGGTGATCTAGAGCGAGTTCGTCCTTGTGTCTTTCTTCTTCTACCTCTGGCCCTGGCCATGTTCTTGAGGAAAGCATCCGGAAGTTCATCCATCTAGTCACAAACCCTCCCCCGAATCCTCTAGCGTCCATTCGGCCCCAAGATAAGCCATCCCATGGCATCTGCTCGTTCACCACGACGACAGTTGGCGCCCACCGTGGGGCATGAAGTGGCGCTTGCTGGAGTTCATATTCGGGCGGGCATCCTCGACGTCAACGGCGAGCGCACGGTGTCCGCGCTCGTGCAAAGCCTCTACAACATCGACTTCATCAACGATAACGCTGGCTGCTTCGCCAACGGCGGCATGTTCCCGCAGAACGGCCGCACCATCGAGTTCGGCAGCATCCGCGTCTACCTCGGCACCGTCCCTGTGCGCCAGCACCTCTCGCCGGTGTTGGTGGCGCCGGATCCGCCAAGATGGCTGTGTGCTGGCCGCGCCGCCGGCAGCGTGGAGGTCATGATGGCTGGTGCGGTCAACACCGGCAAGGGAGCTGTGGAAGAAGGAGCTGAACGTGCGGCATCGACTCGCCCGGCAAAACCACCGCTGGAGCGTGACGCCGGCGTCGCGGGAGCATCGTCAGCACCACCGGCAACACCTCTTCAAGCGGCGATGAACACGCTGGCCACGCCCATCGCGCAGAACATCGACCCGGCAAAGGCTCAGGAGGAGCTGGAGGCCACGCGCAAGGCCCTGCTTACCGGCGGCGCCGACATCATCCGGGCGCAGCGCGAGCTGAACCTGACCCTACGTGAGTACAATGCTGCCCATGGCTTTGCTTCAGCTAGTGCTCATGCTGCTAGGATGCCGGAAAACCGGCTTAAAGCTCGCAATCTAGATCAGGATTTGCGTAAAGAAGTTCTTGCCGGCAAAAGTGCATCTGTATCTGTAAGCATTGTAGAAAAGCCTAAGTACAGTAGTCCGGATAAAACTATAAAGGCCGCTAAAGCTGCAGTAGAGTTGTGTGAATCTCTTTCTGGTGATGAGTTGGCAAAGCAGCAAGAGCGTGTGAAAGAGCTGTTGAAAACCATTGAGCAGCAAAATGCAGAGCAGCTGGCTAAGCTGAACGAGGCAGTGGCCTCAAAATCCGCGCGTTCAACAAAGAATGCCGGAAGCAAATCCCAGGGGCAGGCATCGTCCCCACATCCGGACAAAAGAAAAGAAAAGAATGCACGGCAGATGACTGTGTATGACCCAGTTCTTGCCGGAAAACAGAAAGCCGGGCAATATGATGCCGGTAGAAAAAGCCAAGGGGCAGATCGGGGCTATGCCAAGGGAGGCTATGCCGGAAACAATCATGCCGGTAGATATGAAACCGGGCAAAATTATCAAGCCGCAAGAGTGGCGTGCGTGGATGAAGAGATGCCACCACCAGGGTACCGGCAGGCAAGGGCCGCGGAACTGGAAGAATACGATGAATCAGATTCCGAGGCGGAACGAACAAGAGTCCGCCGGAACCCTTTGGGAGAACGCCTAGGGGAAAGATGTCTGCCAGACCGGGATGCGAGGCACAGGCTGGACAGAGTACGGTTATCTGCGATAGTTGAATGTGAAGGACCTCCTGGTCCAAGGTGTTTTGGCCCTCGGATCATGAGAGAAGAACCACCGGTGCGCAATTTCCAGTTGCCCCGAGACACAAGAACGTACGATGGTACGACCAAGCCGGAAGACTGGCTAGATTATGTCACAGCAGTTTATGTGGCTGGTGGTGGAGTAAACCGGCGTTGGGCGGTAAGAATCATACCGTCTTACCTTGTGGGTCCTGCAAGGATCTGGCTAAACAACTTGCCGGCAGGAAGTATTAACGGATGGTTGGACTTTGAGGAAGCATTTGTGAACAATTTCAGCAGCACCTACAAGAGGCCAAACCGGCCCCAACAGCTTGCGCTGTGCCAACAGCGTGCAGGAGAACCAGACCGGGATTATCTCACCCGGTGGAACTCAATGAGAAACACATGTGAAGGAGTGATTGAGGCACAAGCCATTGCTTGGTTCAGTCAAGGATGCCGGAGAGGATCACCTTTGTGGCAAAGGCTGCAGAGAAGCATGCCCACAACTCTAGCAGAGATGATACGTGTGGCAGACAGCTATGCATTGGGAGACCCAATGCAGCCGGCAGTGCAAGCTGAGCCGGAGCAGTCGAATCCGCACCAGCAGCAGTACCGGGATAACCGGAACAACAAAAGGAGGGAAGATTTCCCAGATCGAAGATACGCATCTCAGCAAGTTGCTGCCGTGCAAGAAAATTCTGACGCCAGCGGCAGTCAGAGACAAAAAACCGGATCGCAGCCGTGGGCGGGTCCTAAGAAGCAGTGGGTAGAAAAGAAACCCTGGGGCCAGAAAAAGAACTGGCAGGAACCCGTGAAATACACCATGGAAGCCGCCATGGACCAACCTTGCCGGTGGCACACACCGAATCCGGATCACCCGTCGAATCATTTGACGAAGGATTGTTCTTGGACCAAGTTCTTGATGCAAAAAGGAGCGGTAAAAGATGCGCAGGCGCCAGGGGGCCCCATGCAGCAACAGCAACAGTTACCACCTCCACCACCGCTTACCGGAGCAAACGCCTTACCGGTACAGCCAAACAGGCAGCAGTACCAGCAGGTTAACCGGGTGGAGCAAAACAATGACCAGCCACCTCCACCGGCACCTTTAGGCCGGAATGTTTATGAAGACCCACACTTGTGCATGGTTGTCTTTGTCACAGAGCCAATGGACAGGCAAAGCGTGCATCGCCGTTCCATGGAAGTGAACGCCGTGATGCCGGCAGTTCCAAAATACATGCTGTGGTCAGATCAGGAAATCACCTGGTCGTTCAAGGATCACCCCAAAGTCATGCCGAATCCGGGTGGATACGCTCTCGTTGTGGACCCAATCATGAAGGGGCCGGAAACTCGAGTAAAATTCAGCAAGGTGCTGATAGACAATGGTAGCAGCATAAACATCATGTACAAGCACACCATGCGTACGCTTGGCATAACAGAAAACATGTTGCAGCCAACTCACACAACTTTCCATGGGATTGTTCCCGGTTTGTCTTGTGCCCCGATAGGAAAAATTCGGGTGGATGTGTCGTTTGGAGGACGCGACAATTGTCGTGTGGAAAACCTTGAGTTTGAGGTGGTGGACCTAGATAGTCCATACCATGCCTTGTTGGGGAGACCGGCCTTGGCAGCGTTCATGGCATCAACCCACACGGCTTATCTCAAGATGAAGATGCCGGCACCTCGTGGACCACTAACTGTGGTGGGAAACTACAAAGTCTCAATGGAAACAGCATCTGCCGGATCAAACCTAGCGGAATCGCTGGTGATCGCGGAGGAGAAAAAGAGAATGCAAACTGCTGTTGCGCTGGCTCAGTCCTCAAAGTTGAGCTTAGCGGCAATGAGTGGAAGCTTGGACTCACCGGCATTCAAGCCGACAAATGAGACAAAGAACATTGTGCTGGATCCGGCTTACCCAGAGCGCACCGTCCGTATCGGTGCCGGCCTCAGCCAAGCATAGGAAAGCGCGCTCGTCAGCTTCCTCCGTGAGAATCGGAACATCTTTGCCTGGTCTACTGATGATTTGGTAGGGGTTCCGAGGGAGCTGGCTGAGCACTCTCTAAATGTCCGGAAGGATGCTAAGCCGGTGCGGCAACCTTTGCGCCGGTTCGCTGAAGATAGGAGGAAAATCATTGGAGAAGAAGTAACAAAGCTGCTTGTTGCCGGTTTCATCGTGGAGGTCACGCACACAGAGTGGCTGGCCAATCCGGTGTTGGTTGAAAAGAAAAAAGATGAGAACCTGGAGGCACAACTTGCCAAGGTGTGGCGCATGTGCATCGACTACACCAACCTCAACAAAGCTTGCCCAAGAGATCCTTTCCCTTTGCCCCGAATCGATCAAGTGATTGATTCTACTGCTGGGTGTGAGTTGTTGTCGTTTCTGGATGCCTATTCCGGCTTCCATCAGATCCCTCTGAAAAAAGAAGATCAAATAAAAACTGCGTTCATTACCCCGCACGGGGCTTATTGCTATGTTACTATGCCTTTTGGTTTGCGCAACGCTGGTGCAACGTACCAGCGCTGTATGCAAAAATGCTTGTTCGATCAAATCGGAAAGAATGTGCAAGTCTATGTGGATGATATTGTGATAAAAACTAAAGTAAAAGATACCTTAATCGATGACATCCGGCAAACATTCGATAACCTAAGGCGGTTCCGGATGAAACTCAATCCGGCAAAATGCACCTTTGGTGTCCCTGCCGGCAAGCTGCTTGGTTTCCTTGTGTCAAGCCGGGGCATTGAGGTCAATCCGGTAAAAATCCGAGCGATAGAAAGAATGACCATCCCGCGAGAACTGAAAGATGTGCAAAAATTTACCGGAAGCTTGGCATCGCTAAGCCGGTTCATAAGCAGGCTAGGAGAAAAGGCCTTGCCGCTTTATGCTTTGATGAGAAAATCGGATACTTTCGTCTGGACCACGCAGGCAGACGCAGCGTTTAAAGAATTGAAAAACATGCTCGTAACGGCCCCAATTTTGGCCTCACCCTTGGAAAGAGAGCCTATGTTGCTTTATATAGCGGCAACGAACCGGGTGGTTAGTGTTGTGGTTGTGGTGGAAAGAGAAGAGGAAGGAAAAACCGTCCAGAGGCCGGTATACTACCTGAGCGAGGTGCTCTCCTCATCAAAGCAAAACTATCCACACTTTCAAAAAATGACTTATGGTGTGTTCATGGCCGCCACGAAACTCAAGCATTACTTTGAGGAACACCCCATGAAAGTGGTGAGCGAGGCACCCATCTCCGATATCATGGGCAACAAGGATGCCAGCGGCAGGATTGCAAAATGGGCAATTCAGCTATCACCGTATGTGCCGGTATATGAAAGAAGAGATGCCATAAAATCGCAAGCTTTAGCTGATTTCTTGGTCGATTGGGCGGAGATACAATACAAGCCGCCAGAACACAAAATAGAGTACTGGAAGATGCATTTTGACGGATCCAAGCTCAAGGAGGGCCTAGGTGCCGGTGTGGTACTCACTTCACCAAAGGGAGATCACCTCCGGTATGTTTTACAAGTGCACTTCAGGGCATCAAACAATGTCGCTGAATACGAGGCTCTGATACATGGACTCAAGGTTGCAAAAGAAATAGGGGCACTCAGGATCATTTGCTATGGTGATTCAGACCTCGTGGTGCAACAGTGTTCCGGAGATTGGGACGCAAAAGATGCCAACATGGCCTCATACCGGTTCCATGTGCAAAAGATTGCCGGCTTCTTCGAAGGATGTGAGTTCCACCATGTGCCACGTGCAGAAAATGAGGCCGCGGATACTTTGTCCAAGTTAGGCTCATCCAGGCAAGAAATTCCTCCCGGGATAGCTCTGGCGCACTTGCGAGTTCCATCAATCAAGCCAAGTCCGGAGTCGGAATCAATTTTTGTACCGGAGTCACATGTGGTGCCAATGGAGGTTGACGAAGGGAACCCGGGGACTGCTCCGGCAAACTCGGGGACTGCACCGGTAAACTCGGGGACTGCAACGCCCGTGCCGGAAGAGGCAATGCTTGTGGACAGCATGGACATAGACATGCCGGTGTTTGTGGTTAGAGAGGCACCATCTTGGGTCGAACCTATTAAGGAATTCCTGATCAACGGCACCTTGCCGGTTGACGAAAATGAATCAAGAAGGATACAGAGAAGGTCCAAAGCTTACACCATCATCAATGGCGAGGTGTACAAAAGAAGTGTTACCGGTGTCCTCCAAAGGTGTGTGGAGCCGGAAGAAGGAAAAGAAATGCTTGAGGAGATTCATCGAGGAGAATGCGGGCACCACGCTTCTTCAAGAGCGTTGGTAGCAAAAGTGTTCCGGCATGGGTTCTACTGGCCCACAGCCTTGGACAATGCTGAGGATTTGGTAAGGAAATGCAATGGCTGCCAGAGGTATGCTAAGCAAAACCATACCCCAGCATCCGGCTTAAAAACCATACCGCTAACTTGGCCTTTCGCCGTTTGGTGCCTGGACATGGTTGGACCGTTCAAAACCGCAAGGGGAAACATGACCCACATCTTGGTAATGGTGGATAAGTTCACCAAGTGGCTGGAAGTGAAGCCTATCGCAAAATGTGATGGCCACACAGCAGTGAAATTCTTGAAAGATGTAATCCTGCGGTATGGATACCCGCACAGTATCATAACTGACAATGGCACAAACTTTGCCCAAGGAGAGTTCAAGCGGTTCTGTGAAAGTAAAAACATCCGGCTGGATTTGTGCTCAGTAGCGCATCCACAAGGCAACGGCCAAGTTGAAAGAACAAATGCTTTGGTACTTTCCGGTATCAAACCAAGGCTCATTGATGCAATGGAAAAGTCGCCGGGATGTTGGATCGATGAGCTACCGTCAGTGCTCTGGAGTCTAAGAACAACTCCGAACCGGTCCACCGGATACACCCCATTTTTCATGGTTTATGGAGCAGAAGCGGTCATACCAACCGACATTCTCCATGATTCACCAAGGGTGCAGCTCTATACCGAAGAAGAGGTAAAAGAGGCCAGAGAAAATGATGTAGACTTGCTAGAAGAAGCAAGAGAGCTAGCTTTGGCAAGAACAGCCATTTACCAGCAAAATCTCCGACGCTATCATAGCCGGAAGGTGAACCCGAGGGTATTCCGAGAAGGAGACCTGGTGCTACGCCTGGTGCAGCGCACTGAAGGCAGGCACAAGCTGTCCCCCCCATGGGAAGGACCTTTCATTGTGAGCAAAGCTCTCCACAACGATGCATATTACCTAATCGATGCGCAGGAATGGAAGAAGGGAAAGGCGGACAGATCCGGAGACGAGACCAAACGCCCATGGAACGTAGCCTTGTTGCGTCCTTTCTACTCTTGAAGTTGTGGTGTAAGAAGTTCCTTTTTGTACCTTACATGCTATGAATAAAAAGATGTCGGAACCTCGAATGAATCTCGGGGACTTGTCTTGTTTAAATTGCATGGAACATGTCTATTTTTTCTGTTGCCGGTTGCTTATTGAACGCTTTTTCTTTCCGGTTTAGTAATGTGCTAAACCCTACCGGAGTCTTCGACTCTGCTGCTGTCCATAACTTGGCTTCATGGCAAGCAAGATAAACCGGTAGGGGATAAGCACATGAACTGTGGAGAGGGAAACCGGGAAAGAACAATTCGGAAAAATTTAACTAACCCCGGTCATACCGGTTTTTTGCAAAATTTCGAATTATTTCTAAGTTCAAGAAAATGCTTGTTTGGTGAAAGAACCTTGTGCTCATACGCCAAAGCGCCCAGAGAAGGCAGGCAGAGCCAAGGCAAAAGAGCCAGATGTGCATCTAGTTGGATGCAGAAACAGTTTGAAAATCTTTGCAAGTGCAGGATAAAAGCAAAACCAAACGAGAAAATGCTAAGACAAACTAAAGATAATTAGCTACCGGTATAGCCTACCGGCACAAAATGTTGTACGACAACCATAAGCGGACTTAAGTTTTACATCATAAGCCCCGGCATACCGGGGCAGAATTTAACAAAAGATT
>JAUUTY010000400.1:0-20000 GCA_030979885.1 Lolium multiflorum
GATCCTAATAATGTTCCTTTAGCTTCATTGGTTGCTCAAGAAGAATGATGTTGATGTGAACTTCATTAAAAATAATAATTTCAAACAACAATGCTTATAGAATAATTGCAACAACTATAGGCCATATCCTTCTAATAATAGTAATTGGTTATGGTAATTTTATGGTAATTCTTACAATAATAATAGGAGGTACCTCTGGTCTTGAAGCCATGCTTAAAGAATTTATTAGTACACAAACCGCTTTTAACAAATCCGTTGAGGAAAAGCTTGAAAATGGATGTTCTTGCTTCTAAGGTTGATAGTCTTGGTCGCTGATGTTGATCTTTTAAAATTGAAAGTTATGCTCTAATGAAGATAAAGATATTAAGTCATTTGCTACAGCAAACGCTTATCCAAGTTCGAATTAATGATAATATTAGAATGATGCTTAATTGCATGCTAGGTGGGAAAGAGAAGAAAAACTAGCTAAAGAGAATAATGTAGCTATGCTTGGACTATTACCACCACTAGTAATGTTGATGCTTCACGTGTTGCTAAACCTCCTACTATCAATGGTAAAATAATTGGTGTTGGAAATGTTTCTACTCCTAATACAAAGCATGCAAAACTGCCTGAAACTGCTGAAACTGTTTGTGATAAAAGTGCTGAAATTTTTCAGAGTATTGGGGACAATGATCCCATTGCTTTAGATCATAATGGTTTTGATTTTGATAATTGTCATATCTCTGAAGTTATTAAGTTCTTGCAAAAACTTGCTAGAAGTCCTAATGCTAGTGCTATAAACTTTACAAAACATATTACAAATGCTCTCATTAAAGCCAGAGAAGATGGATTAAAACTTAAAGCTTCTATTCCTAGGAAGTTGGAAGATGGTTGGGAGCCCATCATTAAGATGAAGGTCAATGATTTGGATTGTAATGCTTTATGTGATCTTGGTGCAAGTATTTCTGTTATGCCTAAGAAACTTTATGATATGCTTGACTTGCCACCATTGAAATATTGTTATTTGGATGTTAATCTTGCTGATAATTCTATAAAGAAACCTTTGGGGAGGATTGATAATGTTCACATTACGGTTACCAATAACCTTGTCCCCGTTGATTTTGTTGTTTTGGATATTGAATGCAATGCATCTTGTCCTATTGTTTTGGGAGGACCATTTCTTCGAACTGTTGGTGCTATTATTGATATAGGGAAGGTAATATTAAATATCAATTTCCTCTCAAGAAAGGTATGAACACTTCCCTAGAAAGAGAATGAAGTTGCCTTTTGATTCTATTATTAGAACAAATTAACATGTTGATGCTTCTTCTCTTGATGTTACTTGATTTACACTTTCGGCGCCTAGCTGAAGCGTTAATGAAAGCGTGGGAGACAACCCATTATTTTATTTCTGCAATTTTTGTTTTATATTTGTGTCTTGGAAGTTGTTACTACTGTAGCAACCCCTCCTTATCTTTACTTTATTGCATTGTTGTGCCAAGTAAAGTCTTTGATAGTAAGGTTGATACTAGATTTGATTTCAGAAACAGATTTAGCCGTCACGAATCTGAGCTGTCTCTCCGTAGGAGACCCAAAAATTCTGAAAAATTCTCGTATAACTTTCAGATATGTACGCAGAATCCCTCATCTTCACTTGAGCTTCTTCATCCGAGCATGTTAAGTGCCTCTAAAATTCGTCTTTACGTACTGCTCTGTTTGGACAGATTCTGCCTTTTATCTCGCATTGCCTCTTTTACCGTGTTGAATGGATTTCTATGCTCCATTAACTTTCAGTAGCTTTGGGTAATGTCCAGAAGTGTTAGGAATGATTGTGTCCTCTCTGAACATGTGAATTTTTGATTATGCACTAACCCTCTAATGAGTTTGTTTGAGTTTGCGTGGAGGAAGTTTTCAAGGGTCAAGAGAGGAGGATGATATAATACGATCAAGAAGAGTGAAAAGTCTAGTTTGGGGATGCCCCCGTGGTTCATCCCTACATATTTCATCAAGAGTCTAAGCTTGGGGATGCCCAAGGCATCCCCTTCTTCATCAACAACTTATCAAGTCACCTCTAGTGAAACTATATTTTTATTCCGTCACATCTTATGTGCTTTTTACTTGGAGCGTCTCTGTATGTTTTTATTTTTGTTTTTGTTTGAATAAATTCGGATCCTAGCATTCCTTGTGTGGGAGAAAGACACGCCCCGTTGTTCACATGAACACCGGTGTTCTTAGCTTACCTTTAATGTTCATGGCGAAGGATGAAAACCGCTTCGTTTATTGGTTATTTGGTTGGAAACAGAAATGCTTCATGTGGTAATTGGTATATGGTCTTGAATAATTTGATAATAAATTGTTTTGAGCTCTCAAATAGATCATGTTTAAGCTCTTGCATCATGTGTTTGAACCTAATAGGAGAATTATCGTAGAGCTTGTTGAAATTTGGTTTGTATGATTGGTCTCTCTAAAGTCTAGATATTTTCTGGTAAAAGTGTTTGAGCAACAAGGAAGACAGTGTAGAGTCTTATAATGCTTGTAATATGTTCTTATGTAAGTTTTGCTGTACCGGTTCATACTTGTGTTTGCTTCAAACAACCTTGCTAGCCAAGCCTTGTACCGAGAGGGAATGCTTCTCGTGCATCCAAAACCTTGAGCCAAAACTTATGCCATTTGTGTCCACCATAACTACCAACTATGTGGTATTTTCTGCCATTCCAAGTAAATTGCTTGCATGCTACCTTTTTTCATTCCTTGTCTTTGCAATATATAGCTCATGGGAAAGTAGCTAAAACTATTGTGGTAAAGAATATGTCGCTTATGTATCTTATTTCTTATAAGTTGCTTGTTGAGCGGTAAACATGGTTTTCGGGGACGCCATCAACTTTTGTTGAATATCATGAGTTGCTATGCATGTTCGTCTTGTCTCAAGTAAGTTTGCCATGAGTTGCATGGTTTGAGTATGCATATTGTTAGAGAAGAACATTGGGTCACTAATCAAAGCCATGTATCATGGTGAAGTTTCAGCTGTTTGGACATTAATCCTCAACCTCTTATGAGATATTATTCGTTGTTGAATGCTTATGCATTAAAGAGAGTCCATTATCTGTTGTCTATGTGTCCCGGTATGGTTGTCCTCAAGTTGAGATCTATCAAAAACGAAATCAAATGCGATCTATCTCCTTGAACTTTTGTACAGGTGACATAGAGGTACCCTTTGTGACACTTGGTTGAAACATATGTGTAATGCAATGATAATCCATGGAAACCCAAAGCTAATTAGGACAAGGAGCGGGCACTAGTTAGTATTCGATGCATGAGGCTTGCAACTTATAGGAGGTTTTATGCATAACACATATGAATTATTACTACCGTTGACAAAATTGTTTCCATGTTTTCAAATAAAAAGCTCTAGCACATGAGTAATCCTTGCTTCCCTCTGGCCAATCTTTTTACTTTATGTTGAGTCGCCTACCTACTTCTTTCCATCTTAGAAGCAAACACTTCTGTCAACTGTGGTGCATTGATTCTCACATACTTGCTTATTTGCATCTATCATATTACTTTGTGTTGACAATTATCCATGAGATATATGTTGAAGTTGAAAGCAACCGCTGAAACTTATATCTTCCTTTGTGTTGCTTCAAAACTCTATTAAGAATTTATTGCTTTATGAGTTAACTCTTATGCAAGACTTATTGATGCTTGTCTTGAAAGTACTATTCATGAAAAGTCTTTGCTATATGATTTAGTTGTTTAGCCTTATCTTTACCATTGCTTTGAATCACTTCATTCATCTCATATGCTTTACAATAGTATTGATCAAGATAGTAGCATGTCACTTCAGAAATTATCCTTGTTATCGTTTACCTACTCGAGGGAGTAGGAACTAAGCTTGGAGATGCTTGATACGTCTCAAACGTATCTATAATTTCTTATGTTCCATGCTAGTTTTATGACAATACTCACATGTTTTATATACACTTTATATCATTTTATGCATTTTCCCGCACTAACTCATTAACAAGATGCCGGGCGCGCTTCCTGTTTCTCTCGCTGTTTTTGGTTTCAGTAAATCCTACATGTGAAATATTCTCGGAATCTGGACGAAACAAAAAGCCCACGGTCTTATTTTCCACGGAGCCTCAAGTCCGAAGAGGAGACGAAGAGGGGCGACGAGGCGCCACACCCTAGGGGGCGCGGCCCCACCCTCGGGCGCCGCCCTGCGTGGGGTGGGCTCTTTTCGTGCCTGAGCTTCGCCCCTTCGCTATTCAGCCGCTGGAAACCCTAGTAATGGGAGAGGCCACGCATACGAGAAAAAGAGTGCCACGGAGACGCCACAATCCATCCGGGGATAGACACCTCAGCACTCGCTGGGAATTCATCACGGTGGCTCTAAGACAGCCATGTTCGCCTCCGACTGATGCTGAGTAGCCATCTGGACTCATGGGGTCCATGGCAGCTAGATGGTTGTTCCTCTGCTATCATCTAGAGCGTCTATCATGATCAAGATCATCTATTTGTAATGCCACATGCTGTGTTTGGTGGCCGATGAATATGGAATACCATGTCAAGTTGATTATTGATCTGTCATATATGTTGTTTGCGATCTTGCATGCTCTCCGCTGTTAGTAGAGCTCGCCAAGTTGATACTTGTAATCCCAAGAGGAGATTTATGCCGATAGTGGCCATGCCTCCATTTAATTCGGGGATAAGGATACAAGTTCTAAGGTTAAGGGATGTGTCAGTTACTAGATAAATATCAATGCTTTGTCTGCGATTAGCTTGTATTGTTTATTACGCTATCGCTATTTAATGTAATTGTCTCAAGTTGTTTGCAACTTACCATCGAAGGGGAAAGGACGCCACCAAGGTGGATTCTTTAGGTATAGATAGCGGTCTATGTTTTGTCGCACGCTCAGTAAATATAGAAATAATATGATATGTATGTGCATTGTTATCCCCTCTCTATTTTTCTCAACTGTATCTTGTTCACCCAACATGCTATTTAATTTATTGGAGAGACACTCACTGGGTGAATCCGTGGGACTCCGGGTCCACCTTTACATCCGAAAATAGTATTCCACGAATCATACTCACAATTTTGAAAACAAATTTTCTCACACCATACTTAATCCTTGTCTGCTAGGCCGTGGTGAGATTGACAATTCATCATATTGGGGCAGCATTTTTGATGCCAGCGCAGGTCCTTAACGCACGGGTCTCGTGCTTCTCTCGCGCTCGCACCACCTCCTTCTCACTCAACAATTCTTCACGGGGCTCTTCATCTCCTATCGGGCAACCTTGGAGTCAGGAATTGACCGCTGTACGTATCACAATTTTCCTCCTGGGGTCCCAACGATCTAGCGCCACCGTCACAAGGAAGCCACAGCCGTACGTCGCAGCTATATTTTCTAGAAAAGTAGCCGCCGACGTGCGACGTGGAATTGCAACGGCGCTTTAAAGTAGCCTTGTGACGGTAAAGCACTCGTCCGTTGGGAAACCCAAGAGGAAGGTGTGATGCGTACAGCAGCAAGTTTTCCTCGCAAGAAACCAAGGTTTATCGAACCAGTAGGAGATGAAGGCCACGTGAAGGTTGTTGGTGAAGGAGTGTAGTGCGGCGCAACACCAGGGATTCCGGCGCCAACGTGGAACCTGCACAACACAATCAAGATACTTTGCCCCAACTTAACATTGAGGTTGTCAATCTCACCGGCTTGCTGAAAACAAAGGATTAAACGTATGGTGTGGAGAATAATGTTTGCTTGCAAAGAACAGCAGAGAACAATGATTGCAGTAGGTTGTATTTCAGATGTAAAAGAATGGACCGTGATCCACAAGTGGTGTCCCTCCAATAAGATAAATAGCATGTTGGGTGAACAAATTACAGTTGGGCAATTGACAAATAGAGAGGGCATAATAATGCACATACATATCATGATGACTACTATGATATTTACTTAGGGAATTACGACAAAGAACATAGACCGCTATCCAGCATGCATCTATGCCTAAAAAGTCCACCTTCGGGTTAGCATCCCACACCCCTTCCAGTATTAAGTTGCAAACAACAGACAATTGCATTAAGTACTGTGCGTAATGTAAACAATACAAATATCCTTAGACAAAGCATTGATGTTTTATCCCTAGTGGCACCAGCACATCCACAACCTTAGAACTTTCTGTCACTGTCCCAGATTCAATGGAGGCATGAACCCACTATCGAGCATAAATACTCCTCTTGGAGTTACAAGTATCAACTTGGCCAGAGGGCCTCTACTAGCAACGGAGAGCATGCAAGATCATAAACAACACATATATGATAGATCAATAATCAACTTGACATAGTATTCCATATTCATCGGATCCCATCAAACACAACATGTAGCATTACAAATAGATGATCTGATCATGATAGGCAGCTCACAAGATCTAAACATGATAGCACACAAGAGGAGAAGATAACCATCTAGCTACCGTTATGGACCCATAGTCCAAGGATGAACTACTCACGCATCAGTCCTGAGGCGGGCATGATGATGTAGAGTCCTCCGGTGATGATTCTCCTCTCCGGAGGTGATCTCCGAATCCCCCGAGATGGGATTGGCGGGCGACGGCGACCCGTAACCTTTCGTATCGTGGCTCTGGTACTAGGTTTTCGACGGGAGAGTGAACTACTCACGCATCGATCCGGAAGCGGGCATGGTGATGTAGAGCCCTCACGGTGATGATTCCCCTCTCCGGCGGGGTGCCGGAGGCGATCTCCAGAGTCCTAGAGATGGGATTGACGGAGCGGCGTCTGGAACTTTTCTCGTGTCGTGGCTCTCGGTAATAGGGTTTGCGGCGGAAGGATTATATGGCGAAGGGCGAGTCGGGGGGACGCTCGGGGGCCCACCCATAAGGCGCGCGGCGGTGGAGGGCAGCGCCCCCTATGGTGTAACCGCCCCTCGTCAGCCCCTCTTCGTCTCCTCTTGATTGTTATAGGCCTCAAGTGGAAAATAAGACCGTGGGCTTTGTTTTGTCCAATTCCGAGAATATTTCATGTGTAGGATTTCTGAAACCAAAAACAACAGAAAACAGGAACTGGCGCTTCGGCATCTTGTTAAAAGGTTAGTACCGGAAAATGCATCAAAATGATATAAAATGTATATAAAACATGTGAGTATTGTCATAAAACTAGCATGGAACATAAGAAATTATAGATACGTTTGGGGCGTATCATAGCATGCCACTTCAGAAATTATTCTTTTTATCATCGTTTACCTACTCGAGGCGAGTAGGAACTAAGCAGGGATGCTTGATACGTCTCAACGTATCTATAATTTCTTATGTTCATGCTAGTTTATGACAATACCTACATGTTTTATTCACACTTTATAATGTTTTTATGCATTTTCTAGGACCTTTATTAACAAGATGCCCACGAGTGCCGGTTCATGTTTTCTGTTGTTTTTTATTTCAGAAAAGTTGGTTTACAAATATTCTCGGAATTGAATGAAACAAAAGCCCACGGCCTATTTTCCACGGGTGTTCAGAAGACCGAAGAAGAGTCAAAGGAAGGCCATGGGGGCCCACACCATAGGGGCGGCACGGGGCCCCTTTGCGCGCCAAGGCGTGGGAGGAGCCACAGCTCCCCGGCCTACCCACTCGCCTATTTATTCCTTCGTCTCTCCGAAAACCCTAGCACCGAGGCAAAATACCGAACGGTTCCGAGAGACGCACCCGCGTCCTTGCTGGGGGGTTGAGAAGATCTCTCAGGCACCTGGGAGGGGGAGGCCCTCACCGGAGGGCTCTACATCACAATGCCCGCCTCCGGACTGATGCGTGAATAGTTCATCCTTGGACTATGGGTCCATAGCGGTAGCTAGATGGTTGTCTTCTCCTATTATGCCATCATGTTTAGATCTTGTGAGCTCCCTATCATGATCAAGATCATCTATTTGTGATTGCTACATGTTGTATTTGTTGGGATCCGATGAATTGGAATACTATGTCAAGTTGATTATGAATCTATCTTATATGTGTTGTTTATGATCTTGCATGTCTCAATTGCTAGTAGAGGCTCACGGCCAGGATGATACTTGTAACAGAAGCGAGTGTTATGCTAGATAGTGGGATCATGCCTCCATTGAATCTGGGACAGTGACAGAAAATTCTAAGGTTGTGGATGTGATGTTGCCACTAGGGATAAAACATCAATGCTTTGTCTAAGGATATTTGTATTGTTTACATTACGCACAGTACTTAATGCAATTGTCTGTTGCTTGCAACTTAATCTTGAAAGGGGTGCGGATGCTAACCGAAGGTGGACTTTTAGGCATAGATGCATGCGGGATGGCGGTCTATGTTCTTCGTCGTAATGTACCCTAAGTAAATCTCATAGTAGTCATCATGATATGTATGTGCATTGTTATGCCTCTATTTGTCAATTGCCCAACTGTAATTTGTTTACCCAACATATTTATTTTATTGGGGAGGCACCCACTAGTATTTGTGGATCCCGATCGATTCTTTTACATCTGAAATACAACCTACGCAATCATTGTTCTCTTTTATTTTCTGCAAGCAAACATAATTCTCCATACCATACGTTTAATCCTTTGTTTTTAGCAAGCCGGTTGACAACCTCAATGTTAAGTTGGGGCAAAGTAGTTTGATTGTGTTGTGCGGTTCCACGTTGGCAGGAATCGGTGTTGCGCCTTTTCACTCATACCAACAACCACGGTAGTCTTCATCTCCTACGATTCCGATAACTTTGGTTTCTTCTTGAGGGAAACTACTGCTTTGTCTTTAGTAAATCGCCTCTTGGGGTTCCCAAGAAACGTGTTGAAAGAACATGTCCATTACCCCATGTGTGGTTTTGGTGATGACAATCCCTATGGACTAGGTGCATTGAGAATCAATCTTAGGTCAAGTCCATAGCTATGTGTTGGACTCAAGGTTGCAAGATGGAGAAGACGGAGTACAATGACGAAGACGATGTTGAAAGAGAGGCAGCGGTGTAGAAGATGAAGAGAGATGAAGACGGCGTAGAAGATGGATGAAGACGGTGGCGTGCGTACAAGATCGAAGAAGACGGTGGCGTGTATGTTGGAGGAAGACGGTGGCATGTACAATGATGAAGAGGGTGAAGACGGAGCTTGCCGACTCGAGAGGAACGCGCAAGGATAAGGTTTGTGCTCGATAGGATAGTGGATCGCATCATCGGAGAGAGCTCAAACCTTGCATGCATTGCATCGTGTTTCTTGGTTGTTCTTGGTTCTTATCTATGAGATGAGTTAGAGCTTGTGTTCACTCTCATGACAAGCTCTAGCTCATCGGAAACGGATTCCGGATGCATCGCATGTTGCATGTTCGAGGGTGATTTTTCCCGATATACCGTATTGAGAGGTTACACCCCTATGACCATAGGAAAATCATCATCCACTCTTTTGCATGATTTCACCTTGTAAAGATATAGCTCTTGTCGTCCTCTTTCCAACAAAATTGATTTCACTGCATTCCGACTTTCCTAGCTCTAGTTATCGAGGTTTCGTGAAATGGAAAAGAAAAAAAAAAGAAAAAGGTGAGGCGGTACTACCGGGCAGATACCCGCCCGATATCGGCGGGGGCATCTGCTTCGGGCCCTGGCCGGTACCGTTCGGCCCGCGCCCCCTTTTTTCCCAGCCTTCCTCCTCCACCCGTTCTTGGGCCACCCCGCCACTGCCAGCCCACCGCACCACCACTCCGGCCTAGCTCCACCCGGCTGCCCCTAAGCCCCGCTCTAGGCCACCGCCACCTCACTCCCGGCCCAGCCCCGCGCTCGCCCAGCCGCCGCCGCTCGCTCTCGCTGGCACGCACGCGCTCGATCGCTGCGTTGACCCGCGGCGTATGGCTCCCGCCCTCGTGCGCCGCGCCCGCTCGCTGATCGCTCCACGTGCGCGCCGCCCCCGTTGCCGCATCTCCCGCTCGCAAGCTTTGCCTGCTAGGCTGCTGCTCACCCAGGCCGGCCCAAATCCCTCCTCACACCAGGCCGCTCCTCTCTCTCATGTTGTTTTGTCTGTTGCATTTTTCTGGGCGGTAGTACCGGCCCAATAAGCGGTAGTACCGGCCCAAGATTCGAATTTGACTAGTTTTCTGCCAGTCTTTTGCGCGCGAGCGGTAGTACCGCTCGGGCACGTTTTCTGACCGTTTTTCAGCCCAACAGTCATATTTCTGGGCCCCATATATATACCCCTCTTCCACCTCCGACCCAAACACTTCTTTCCCTCCATTTTCTCTCCTCCATTGTTGACCTTGAGTTGTTTCTTCCTCCTCTTGACCCCCACTATTTCTTGCATATTTTGAAAGGAGATAGGAGATCTAGATCTAGAGCTTCACCAATTGAATCCCTCTCCAAGTGAGGATCTTGCTAGATCTAGATCTTGGAGTAATTTGGTGTTCCTCCTCCATTTGTTCTTCCTCCCTTATTCCCCCAATAGCTTTTGTAGCTTTGTTGGAATTTGGGAGAGAAGAACTTGGGCATCTTAGTGGTGTTCTTAGCCATTGCATTAGGTGCATCGGCTTGGGTTCTCTCCGGGGTTTTGATCTCGTAGAGTGCATGTTTGACCTTAGTGGTGTTCTTGCCTTAGTGGCCTTGTCGTCTTTGTGGCGTGGTGGCCTTTGTGGCGTTGCTGCCTTTGTGGTGTTGTAGCCTTTGTGTCCTTGTAGCCTTAGTGGCCTTATCGTCTTTGTGGCGTGGTGGCCTTTGTGGCGTTGTTGCCTTTGTGGAGTGTGTTAGCCTTTGTGGTTTTGGAGCCGGTTGTGGCGCGTTGGTGTCTTGGTGGCTTTGTTGCCGGTGTGGCGTGTTGTAGCCTCTTGTGGCCTTGTACTTGAGAGCCTCCATGTTGTGGAGTTGCCTCAAGCTTGATACTTGGGAGTTTTCCCAAGCTTGTACGGGTTCGGTGACCACCCTCAAGGGTCCCTTAGTGGATCGAGGCTTTCCTCCTTGGAGGAAAGGCTCGAGGAGAATACGGTGGCCCTAGTGGCTCATTGGAGTGCCTCGTGCCTCCACACCGCTCCAACGGAGACGTAGCACCCTTGGGTGTGAACTTCGGGATACATCGTCGTCTCCTCGTGCACCGGTTACTTCTCAACCCGAGCTCCTTTACCTATGCGCTTTACATTGTGTTATCTATCATGCTTGATGCTATACCTATCTTGTTATCACCTTGTTGTTCATCTTGCTAGCATATGTTGTTGGAGCACTTAGGCAAACCCCTATTTGATAGGCTTTGAGCTAAACTAGTAAACACTTAGTTTTATTCCGCCTAGTTTAGCTCTCAAGTATAAGTTTTTATACACCGCCTATTCAACCCCCCTTTAGGCGACGTCCTAGTAAATTCACGTGTGCTTTACCGTCACAAGCAGCTAGCAGCGCAGGGCCTATTTCAGTCTTCAGTTCATCGTTAGTTTGCGAGTTCGTCAGTGCACAAGACCACAAAGATCAGCAAGAGACACGGTAACAATTCGTGAGTTTAGAACTAAATGCTCTTTGTTTTCTCCTAAACTATCCCTAATTCTAAATTTCGAATTATTAGTTCACGGCTTGTCGTCTCGTCAGTTTTCCGGGTTCGTCGCCATAATACGCGCATACATACATCGCCAGTTTAACCGATCTGAGGTATATTATACTCTACCTTTCTATAAATGGTGCATAGTTTTTCCCATTCAGAATTTAATTTGGTTTCTTTTTCAGCAGTGTGTTATCATGTCTTCCTTGTTGAGAAAGCGTCCAGATGGTAACACTAAAAGGAAAAGAGCAGAAATATTGCAAATGAAATGGGTGTAAATGCGTTTTTTCAGTAAAACGTCGTGCTACAAGGAAGAATCAGTTTGATGAAAGTAATACCCATGAAGAAATTCTAGAGATTGAGAAGGCTTTTCAAGTTAAAAATTTTTATGTTGTGGTTGATATGGTGGCAACTTCTTTGAAGGACAGATTCAAAGAACTCATGGTGTTTAAAGATGTATTTAGTTTTTTATTGAGCTCGCGCACCATGAAGTCATTAAGTGATAGTGAATTTGAATAAAGTTGCGGAAAATTTGCACAAACTTCCTCTCTGGAGGGTGGTTCATGTGATGTAGAGGTATATGATCTTACTTTTGAATTAAAAATGATGAGATTCACCTTGCCAGATGGTGTGAAGTCTGCTATGGATATTTTTGAGCATGTCAGAGAAGTTGATTATTATCCTAATATCTTTGTTGCTTACCGCATCATGTTTACTGTGCCCGTGACCGTCGGTCTTTTTAAAGTTGAAATTATTGAAGAACTATGACTCAACAGAGGTTAAACGGTTTGCCAACATTATGCATCGAGAAGAAATTATTAGATGACATCAACATCGATCCCATCATAAATCAATTTGCATCAAGGATTGCTAGAAGAAAATTTTATGGTAATATGTATAAAATATTTGATATACTAATGCTTCTGGATACATTTAAATGATGTTGAGAATATTTTTTTACGTATATCTATAAATATTATTGTGATAGCTATATTAAGGGTTCCAAGTTTTAGTCTCGTCCTAGGTCCCAAAACCTTAGGACCTGTTTCAATTTTATTATCTTTATATGCGTGTGTCTGAGCTTGTACCCGTGAACTCCTAGTCGATTCGTGTAGTCTCTATGGACCTGGGTGGGATCGATCAGCTACGGCTGTGTGTGTGGGTTAGTTGTATGATGGTTGTGGACATCTTCAGATGCCATGAGGGCTTTATTTATTAAAGCAGGGGCCATGAGCGAAAATGGCAAACAGACCTGGGCCCCAAACGGCAGTTATGAAAAATTAAAAATGCTATTTAAAAGTTTCAAAAAATGTGATAAAATTTTGCATGTTCATATTATGTTGATACCTACAAATGTGCCACGAAAAAATACCATTGTATGTGGCCTACACAAAAATGACAAAATGCAATTCTATTCCTGTGAATAGTACAAATTCCTATTCACTATTGTCATTTGGGCATTTTGTCATTTTTGTAGGCCACATTGATATTTTTTCGTGAAAACGCACACGAGTAAGTATCAACATAATATGTACATGCAAAAATTTACTTCACATTTTAAACTTTTAAATATCGTTTTTTCATTTTTTGGAAAACTGGGTACGCGCGTACTCAGGTTCCAAACGTGCCTGTCGGGGCCATGAGGCCTTATGTTTAAAAACTTCTTTGCCTACGCTCCCTATCCGCAACCTTTGGACCTGCCAGCCGTCAGAGGACGTGAAATAAATATAGTATCAATATTCCAGCAGGTTACTCCTCTGTTTTTCCGGATATAACAGCCAGAGGGGTGTGTGTTGCTTCTGTTTCTTTTTTAAATACCGACCTAGAAGAATTGACCTTTAAGGTCATCTTCAGCGGCGCGACGCATTTTATTATCCGCGAGCGTCTGTTTACGTCGCACCGCAGACGCTAAAATGATTGTTTTTGTCCGCGCGTTTGCGTCTGGAGGTGGCTCCAGCGGGATGACACTTTTTTTTACTTATTTTTTTCCTCCTCTCCATTTAAACATAATTCCAAATGTTATATATTGGAACATAATTTTACACAAGCTAATACATAGTTTGGAACATAGTTTACACAAACTAATACATAGTTTGAACCATGGTTGGCATAAATAAAAAAAAATAAAAAATAAAAACCAGTTGTGTTGATTTTCGTATGTTCGCTGCCTAGAAAGAGCATTCGAGGGCACACACAGTCACCAAAACTGGAAAATCCAACTAGTGACCTTGGCCCTGTTGGTTCTTTCGAGGAAGAACAACCAAAAACCTCCACTAGCGGCTTCAATTGGCTCGTAGCCATATTCGCTGCAAAGAAAGAATGCTCTAAATTCTAACTATCGGTGTTCGAACCGGATTCGCCGGTGTGGTAGTGCCTACGGCACGCTATATCATCGAACACCTTGACGATCATCTCGCCATCACCCTCGTAGAGGAAGCTGAGCTGGCAGTCTGGCTCGAGCTCGAGGTCGCGGGTGAACTTGCCCACCACGTGTGCAGGTACATCTTGCCCTGCCCGTTGAACAAGACCTCGACATTCCACCGGCAGAAGTTGCAGCTGGCCTCCCGTAGCTACAACTGCATTGGCTCGACGCCATCGACGAACTCGGCCGGGAGCCGCTTGATGCAGCGTCCCTCCCGTCGGAGGAAGACGAAGAGGGCGCGGCGACGGCGAGCGTGGGGCCGGCGTAACCGTGGTGTCCTAGCTGCTCCACCTCGGCGACCCCTGCCCGCGGCCTCGACCGCCTCGCTGGCCACCAGGTCCCGCCATAGACTTCCTCGCGGGCCTGGCTGCGTCGCAGGAAGAGGTAGACGGCGCTACGACGAAGCTTGTGGCGGCTAGGGTTTGCTTGGAGGAGTGGATGAGGAAGAAGAACACGCGTCCTCTTTATATAGGCCGGAGGGAGGAGACAACCGTGGGACGCGGGCGTCGTCGACATTAACTTCGTTGACGGAGGTGGACGGCGGCCGCTCGGCAGCCGAGGTATCACCATTAACATGCCGCGTCGCTAATCGCTGGCGCGCCTGAGAAGATGCATCGGCGCAGGGTCGCTGCCAGATGGGCCCGACGAAACATCCACCAGACGTGAGCGGACACTTTCCGCGTCTGCGTAGCGTCCGCAGAGACGCATCCGAGACGCATATTTGGAACAGGTTTGCGTCGCCACGGACGGCCCGTTCACTTTGCGTCGTCCGCTGGAGGAGGGTCCAGACATATTTCCGGTCACGGCGGACGCAAACAGTCGTTTGCAGATGGTAATACCAAGTCTGCTACTGCTGATGCTAAATAGGCTTACCGATATTTTTTTGGAGCTTTGAATTGAATACGCTCAGAACATAAATCTGATAGCTGATGCCACTGGGCAGGACTTGAGTCCACAACGCTTAGAGATACATAGATCTAATTCCACAAACATGACTACCAAGAAACATTTGACATTTGATGCAAGTAGTAACACCTGGAAAGTTACATTTCCAAGGACATCACTGTCGCTGCCCATGTGAATGAGAAACAAAATTAACAATCACATCGACAACTCTAGGCTGTGGCCATGTGAGTGGCACCTGATCATGATTGCCCAACAAAAAACTACACCCATAGCTAGTAATACCTCGTTCACGTAGACTTTACAGCGTCTTCAGGTTGCAGGTCAAGGGCCCTGATCTGCATCACGTCCCAGAGTTTCTTCAGAGCCGGGCACGTTGCGACGAGCCTACCGCATTCGCAGCTGCTCCTATATCTTCGCCTGCATGGGTCAATTAAAATCAGCAATGAGCAATTTCACTTTGCATGGTGAGAAATTAGTCAGGTGGATGGATGCCCTAACCTCACATCATGCTACTACAGGGTGCAAAGGGAAACCAAGTGGTAACCTTGGAGCGTTGGCTCACTCTTCGCTTTGAATGAGAAGTACCTTCCAAGTTTACGCACTGATGTATTTGTAAAAAAAAATTAGTATGGCCATATATAACGTTGCGATTTTAGATGTTGGGGGTAATACTAACACAAGAATTACCTTTATCATAGATGAGATCAGCAGCTTTAGGAGGCAAGTCGCTCCTCAAGACGCCTTCTCTCACTTTGGCATGTGGCCTCGTGCTGGAACATGGAGACTAGCTGCTGGAGCTCCAACTTTCTCACCTCCACCTGCTCATCGCTGATTGGTTTCTGCAGCCCGAAGTAGATGATCCCGAGAATGATCAACAGGACCCCTATCAAGAAGAGCAGACCAGAGAACAATGCAAAAGCGTATGGAGTGTTTTTAGCTCCCGGTATCCCGTCGACATTGATTCCAAACAATCCGGTGATGATGGACAGAATGAGGCCACACCCACCAAAAATGGTCAGGTTATGCGTAATGCGAAGGCTCCTGTCCTGAGTATCAGAGCAACAGAGTTTGGTTAACATTTCTCTTGTACACAGTTGAAAGTCTTACAATAATTGTACTTGCACGCAGATTTGGAGTGAGCAATGAGATAAAAGATTACATGCTTCCCACTCATATACTGCATCTATGTTGGTTCCGTACACGTAAGTATTTTTTTAAATATTTCCAAGTATTTCATAGCATCATTTATCTCACAGTAGTACATTTTTCTGTCATAAGTACACCGTGGTTCATGATGAATGCTCAAGGATTCAGAATTTCCTATTTGATCAAAACCCAGAACCCTGAAGAAGAGTCTTCCAAAGTATTTACCTGCAACCAGGCACGCACAGTGCTCTGCATCACATCCTGGATGGTGAACAACCGACCACGGACGGCCTCTTGCTCTTCAATCATTTGTCTTGTGTCTTTCCTGATAGCTTCAAGTAAGGACTTTGTGGTGTTACCCCTCAGATACTGGAGCAGCTCAAATATTATCTCCTCTCTAGCATGCAGTGACCATTTCACTCTGATAACCTATTGAGTAAATGAATTAAACAGTACAGATGTGTTCATGATACACACTGTGTATTCTTCTGAATTTATTCTGTCTGAATAAAAATACCTGAGTAGCTAATCTTCTAATGTCCTGGTTAAATATTATGCACAGAAGGTTCAGGTCTTCTTGGTTTCTCCTGCACATGCTCATGCTGTCAGCGCAGATGAAAGAGATTTGGGGAAACCAAACAATATAACTTACCTGTTTACAAATTTGAGTTCAATTTCATCAGCTTCACCAAACACATATTTGCGCCACAACCTGTGATATGTAAACATAATGCCTCAAGGATAAAAAAAAAAATTCGCGGGCACGCGAAAAGCGTGCCAGATCTTTATAGAAGGGAGCAAACAATATACAAGAGACCAACGAAGGATGCGAACATCTGCCCGCGGCCAACCCGCACACACCACCCTAGCCTAAGAACCTACTCTCGCAGCATGACTCTCCTCTCCACTCCCCTCGCCGTCCACCAAAGGGTGAGCTCCTCTAACACTGACTCAATTATCTGCTCCGTGGACAGCTGCCTCTCAATGTTGCCAAACACCCTGGCATTCCTCTGCTTCCAAAGCGTCTAGGCAATCAGCAGGACTAGCGTGTCAAAGCCTCTTCTGTCCTCCCTCCGGAGCCTCTTCCTCGCCTCCGTCCACTATCTCTCTAGATTGGTGTTCTCCTGTGGTGCTGATTTGTGATCCCAGCCTTCTCAAGCATCCGAACCAGACCATTTTGGCATACGGACAGTGCGATAGGATATGATCGACGGTATCCTCCTCGCACTGGTGGTGTACATGCCAGACGCGGAGCCCTTCCAAACAAACTGGTCCGGCCTCCCGCCATCCCGGGGTACCCTCTCCACTGCCTCCCAAAGCAGAGTGCACTGCATCCAACCATCTATGGACACCTCCCCCACAACATCTGAGAGCCATGAATCATCCTGTAGAGCCTCACACACCTTCCTAGAGTTCCTCCTCCTTGTAGGGACTAACGCCGTCACCTCCGGGGCAATGTCCTCCACGCAACTCCCATTAATCCATCTGTCAGTCCAAAAGAGAGTGCTATCGCCATCTCCCACTCTGAAAACCGCCAAGCATTGGAACACGTCATTAGCCTCAGGGTCGTTGAGCGCCGGCAGCCCTTGCCATGGCCTCGATGGGTCCGTACGCCGGAGCCAACACCATCTCACCGTGAGTGCTAGACCTTGTAGCCTCAGGTCATACACTCCAAGGCCTCCAAGCCGAGTCCGCTTACAAATATTGTCCCAAGCTACCAAGCATTGACCTCTGTTAAGTTCCTTCTTTCCAGCCCAGAAGAAAGCTCTCATCCATTTGGCCAGCTCCTCAAGCACCCAGGCAGGTGCCTCAGCAACCATGAGCTGATGAATCGGACGAGCACTAACCACCGACTTGATGAGTACGAGTCTCCCATATTTTTGAATCATCCCCCTCTGCCAAGATAGAACGCAGTGTATGACTTGATAGATCAGCGGCTGCCACTCCGCTTTTGTCAACGGTCTCAAGGCCAATTGCATGCCAAGGTACTTGATGGGAAAACCCACTACCTCACAACCTAACGTTTTCGCAACTTTGTCGGCATCTCCGTCCTGCCCACAGATCAGCGTGGCAGAAGTCTTTCGGTAGTTTACACATAGCCCTGAGGCCTCTCCAAAAACTCGCAGAATGGCCTTTACCGCTTCCAGCTCAAAACTCAGCGTCTTACAGAAAATTATGACATCATCGGCATAGACCGAGATTCTTTGTAGCTCCGTGATCCCCGCAAGCCTCGAGAAGAGTTGACTCTCCGTGGCTTTCTTAATTGCCGCAGTCAACACCTCCATGGGCGCGACAAACAGCATAGGTGAAGTGGGGTCACCTTGTCTCAGCCCTCTAACATGCACAAATCTACGCCCTGGTACTCCATTCACTAGAACTCTCGTGTTTGCGAAATTCAGCAATAAGGAAACCCACTTCAAAAAACGCTCTCCAAACCCCATGCGCCGTAGCACCTCAAAAAGAAAACTCCAAGAGATTGAGTCGAAAGCTCTTGTGAGATCAAGTTTCAGGAGCACTCCTGGCTGCCTCATTTGATTGATCTTCCTTGCCACTTGTCTCACTAAGAAGATAAAGTTGTCGTGAAGGGACCTTCCTCGAATGAACACCAATTGGTTAGTGCTCACCACATCACCCAATCTTCTCCGCAGTCTGTTAGCCATTAACTTGGAGAATAGTTTGGCAAAGCTGTGCACCAGACTAATTCAAGGATAATTTACAACAACTGGTAACTAGAATTCTAGACCACTGAGTAGCTGTGTTCCTCAAACATTTGGTTTTACCTGTCGTCCCATCGAGCAAGCCGGGAGGCCAAATGCGCTATAACTTCATGAATGCTTTTAGGAGCTGTGCTTCCACCGGCAGAAAGAAGCTCCTGAAGAGAGCAAGACCATGCAGGTGAAAAGGAAAATTGACCCAAAAAAGATGGTTTCTGACCGAAACTGTTTACTGCAAATGTCTACCTGAACCTCTGTGACACCTATAACGTTAATGTTATGCGCAGAACCTTTCACATGAAGGGCTGTTATAAGAAAATTCTGAGCTTGCCATGCACGGAGCACAATGGGAATATCATCTTCGTCACCAGCTGGATCGCCAACAGACTGACCCAATAGCTCGAAGAGCAAGCCTCCTGCAACTTTAACTGGGACCTGAAAGAAGCTACAGCTAACTGTAAGTTGTGACAAACCTATACAAAAGAAAATAAGCCAAGCCAAAGTAGTTACAATTCACCTCATAGAGCAGGTGCTTCATCTTCTCACTGATGAGCATGCTCTCGTCCCTGAGAGCCACGCGGATCGCCGGGTGCAGCCACCGCGCGCCGGCGAGCCACGCGTCCACCGCCGGGTGCCCTGCCGTGACGTGGCACCACCAGGTTGGCCCCGCCGGCCGCTGCCAGTACGGCGCGGCAACGTCGGCGACCGTTATGTCGCAGCACTGACCGTCGTCGCAGCCGTCCATGAGGCCGCTCATCCCCTGCCCGTCCCACGCCGCGTAGTCACCCTCCACCATCTCCACCAGCTCCGTTATCCTCCTCCACCCGATAGGCGCCCAGTAGCACTCCGCTGCCGCTGGCGACGCCGTCCCGTGCTGCTTGCACCGTGGCCTCGGCTCCTCGCCGTCCCCCAAACACAGTGTTTTGGGATCCATGGCTGAGAGGTCCTTGGGATACTGCGAGGAGTTGTTCCGGGAGAGGTTGGGCGGGCTACCGAATCCGTGGCCGAGGACGAACTCGAAGGCGCAGACGAGGCCGCCGGTCCACAGGTCGGGCAGCGGCGACGCTTCCTTGGCGCCGCCGCCCACGCCCAGGCTGTGCATGAGCTCTTTCCTGCCGTTACCGGCGAAGCTATTGTGCCACCCGTCGACGTCCATGGTGTCGAGCAGCAGAAGTAGCAGCTAGCTTGCCTGCGAATGCAACGGCGGCGACGGGATCTTTGAACTTCGACTGTTTGAAGCGGCCGGTCGCAGTTCTCGGCGGTTGTGTCGGAGGGTGCCACATGCTTGTGCTTCTTTGGGCG
>JAUUTY010000401.1:0-102237 GCA_030979885.1 Lolium multiflorum
TAGTGGTTGGCGGCGATGGCCACCTTTTTCTTCTTGAGCTTGCGCTTGCGGACGTAGTCCACCCAGGTCTCGTGGCCATGGTCGTCGCTGGAGTCCCACCGCTCCAGCCAGAAGAGCCGGTACTCAGAGATGTCCACGTTGTATGCTTCACGATCTGGGGCCTTCTCGACCTCGACGTTGTCGGCGATGGTGGTGCCGATGGAAGCAGCGGCGCGTCCTGGGGTGGCCTCCTGCGGCTTGCTCCGTGTACTGGCGGCGGCGATGATCTTGCGATTGAGGCTATGGAGGGCTAATCGGTGAAATTGAAGCGGCGAAGTCTTTGTGGTGAGAGTGGAAGTGATTAGCGTGCTCGGATTGAGTGGAGAGCTCCCCCTTTATGGCGCGGGGAGGTGGCCGTGGGGGCGGACGACGATCATCGCGTCATCATCGCCGTTCCGGGGTCGCGAGGAAACGAGGGATGAGCGCGGGTAGTGACGATCCGGGCGAGGCGCGCGCGTTATTGTGGGGAAAACGAGGACCTACGACGCGGAAAGCAGCAGGAAGAACTCGCAACGAGATCATGGCGAGACGGAGAGTCGTGGATGCTCTGGCTCATGCACGGCGTTCCAGCAGACCAGCGCGTGTCCGAAGCCTTGTCAAGAGTGAAAGTGGCTTGTCAGCCCATGGTGAAGTGAGCGGAGGTAACGCAGAGTCGGTGGCGTAAATCCCACGCTCGCCGTCCGAGGCTGGCGCCATGCGCGCTGCGCGTCCAGGGCATGCTGGCGTGTCTGGGCACGTCAATGCTCGCGTGTGCACGCGCGTGGTCTTGGTCAAGGGGTGCACGGGCGTGTTGGGGGAGGGTGAGGAGGAAAGTTTGCCAGGACATGGTGGTGCACGCGGGTGGGAGAGAGGGAGCATGGTGTGGCCATGCCATCCATGGCATGGTCATGCCATTGTCACTGAGGGCAAGTGGAGGGGTGGCACTGGTGCGGATGGATGTGGTGAAGTGAGGGAGTGCCAGGGCATCTGAGGAGGTCAGGTTGGACCAAGTCCAAGGTAAAATCTCAGTATGGGCTCAATTCTTTACCATGCCTGCAAGGTGTTCGACCAAATGGCCGAAAGAAATTTATTTTCAAATTTTGGAAAGATTTTTGGTGGGTTGTAAATGGATAATATTTGGAGTAGATTGATGGTGGTGGTGATCAAAATGGTGTTGATTTGCAAAATCACATATTGCATATGATCTTCATTTTAGTAAAAAGTCCCCACTTTGCTTGCTTGCCATTTGAAATAGAGATGGAATTTTGGGGTGTTGTCTTGAGCAAAGTTGTAGTCCTTGATGTTGTCTTGGATGAGGTGAAAAGAAATGGTCAAGTGTAGAAGTAAAAACTCAAAAGCTAGAGGCTCAAAGTGAGTACCAGATTAAAAATGTCCCACATGACCATATCACATGTGAGCTCATATTTGTCTCAATTTTGATTGGAATGATGTTTGATGGTTTCCAAAGTTGTTAATACATGTTTAGTATCCATTTACACTCAAGGGTGCAAACCAAAATGTTCTATATCAAAGATTTATAACAATGGCTTAAGCCTTATGTGTGGGTGAATTGGAGTTTTATATTTTCTTTTCTATTTGATTTTTATTTGACCTTGGATAATCAAGTGATCATTTCTAGGGTTTTAGAGTGAGAGAGAACACACAAGCAAATATCATGGCAATTGCACACTCAAAAATAAATACCAAGGTGCTCTATATGCATGCTCCTATATGATATGAAAAAGTTTATGTTAACTCTGATTTTTGGATTCTTGAATTCCTCTCTTTTTTTCATTTTATTGAAATTTGGGATGTTACAAACCCTTCCCCCTTACAAGATCTCGTCCCGAGATCGAGGAAAGCACTAGGTCACTAAAGATGGGTATTCCATTGAAAAGACCTCTAAGAATAGCTTCTTCTTGATTAGCAGTTTCATCATTCTTCAGGAGCTTGATACTCCTGGTGCGGGTGGTTGTATAGGCTTCTTCCAGTCGGCACTTCGCGGTAAGTCAAGTCCGTGTTGATATCCACCGACGGTGATCTATATTCTTGGGCTGCCCGGTCTTCTCGGAGTGCTTCCGCATTTCCGGAGCGGTGAGATGTGAACACATTGTGCCTGGTGCCATTTCTTGAGTAGTTCCGATTGATAGGACACTTCACCTGGCGCGACTCGGAACTTTGAAGGTCCGACATGTCGGTCTGAGCTTTCCTTTCAGCCAGGTCTCTGCATTCCTTTGAGTGACACTTGAGGTAGACAAAATACTCCAATCTCGAAGGTCATCTCTCGCCGTCTCTTGTCGGCGTAGACTTTTCTTGTAGTGTGAGGTACTCGCGGATCTTGTGCACCTTCTCTTCGGCTTCTCAGAGAACATCTGGTCCAAAAACTTGGCTTTGTCCGACTTCTGACCAGTTCAGAGGGTTAGGCATTTCCTTCGTCCTGAGGGGCTTCAAAAGGGGCCATTTGTAAGCTAGCTTGATAGCTGTTGTTGTATGAGTGCCGCATATGGCAAGCGGTCTTCCCACTTGGATCCATATTCTAGTACACCAGGCTCTCAACATATCTTCTAGTATCTGATTAACTCTCTCAGTCTGTCCGTCGATCAGGGGGTGATAAGGCTGTCTTTGAGATTGAGCAGGTTCTAGTCCTTATTTTTCTTTGCCCGAGTCTTGAGGTGAGCTATGCAGTCACTCTATCGACTTCGTTGACTTGGGGTTCCGTGCAGTGACTATCTTGAGATGTATAACTCAGCTAACTTTGGTCCTTGGTATGTGGTCTTGACGGGGATGAAATGTGCAACCTTGGTCAACCTATCGATGACTACCGGATAGAGTCATTTCTCGCTGGGTTAGGAAATCCACGTGATAAAGTCATCTGAAATGAGAATCCCATTTCCACTCGGGGAATCGCAAAGGTTACAGCAGTCATACGCGGGTCGTTGGTGTTACGCTTGTATTCGTTCTGACAGATATCACTTGGCGATGTAGCTTCCTATCTCTGGCTTCATTCCGTGCCACCAGAATTGTTCCCTCAGGTCTTGGTACATCTTGGTTCCTCAAAGGATGAATGGAATACGGTGTCGTGAGCTACTTAGGTATGACTTGCTTCAACTACGAATCGGCTGGTACACAGGGCGACCGTTATACCAAGTACTCCTTCTTCATGTTATGGTGAATCCTGGTGCCTTTCTGGCAGCTATCTGACTCTTGATTCCGTCCAATCTTTGGCATTTCCCTTCGACTTCTTTGATCTGTCCAATAAAAGTAGGTTGGTTCTATGCTGGCTAGGTATCCTTCACTAACTAGCTCCATTCCTAAATTGTTCAAACTCTTGGTATAGGCTAGGCTGTTCTTAAACTATCATGGAGTTTTGCTTGACAAGGCAGTCTTCTCGGGCATCATACACATTGGCCTTGCCGGGAAGGTAGTGAATCTCTAGGTCATAATCTTTGATTAATCCACCTTCTCTGTCGCATGTTCAACTCCCTTTGGGTGAAGATATATTTGAGGCGCTCTTGTGATCGAATAGATCTAAGCATCGATTACCCATAGGAGTAATGGCGCCAAACTTTCGGGGCTAACACTACGGTTGCAAGTTCGAGGTCATGGGTTGGATAGTTATGTTCATGCTGCTTCAATTGCCGGGACAAATATGATATCACTTTGCCTCCTTGCATCAACACACATCAAGACCATGCCATCAACCTTGTCCTCCGCGGCCCAGTGATATCAGACAGTCAATATTGGAAATTTGTGGTCAATCTATTCTTGAGCTGTTGGAAACTTTCTTCACATTTGGCGGTCCATTCAAACTTCTTATCTTTCTTCAACAGTTGGTTCATGGGCTATGTTGGAAAATCCTTCAACGAATCGCCGGTAATATCCCGCCAATGAAATGCGCGGACCTCAGTTTGAGTGGTTGGGGCTTTCCATTCGTGCACTGTGATCTTGGCGGGATCTACTGCAATTCCTCCTGCAGACATATGTCCCGGGAATCCTACTTCCTTTAACCAAAACTCGCACTTGGCATACAGCTTGTGTTGCCTAAGGGTTTCTAGGAAATTCCAAGTGTTGCTCATGTTCCTCTTCGGTTTTGGAGTAGATAAGGTGTCATCGATGAAAACAACGACAAACTTATCCAAAAAGTTCATGAAGACCTTGTTCATGAGTTTCATGAAATAAGCGGGGAGCATTGGTTAATCCAAATGACATGACATTGTACTCATCCAATCCATATCTCTGGTGGTGAAGGCGGTCTTTGGGATATCCGTTGCACGGATCTTGATTGATAGTAAACAGTCCTAAGGTCAATTTGGAAGATACGGTGGCACCGGCTGGTTGAGGTCATGGTCTTCTATCTTGGCAAAGGGGGTATTTGTTTTTGATGGTGACATCGTTAAGTTTACGATAATACGTACATAACAGATTGGCACCATCTTTCTTATCCACGAATAAAACTGGTGATCTCCAAGGCGATGCTTGGTCGAATCAGACCTTTGTGTAACATGTCATCCAGTTGCTTCTTGACTCCACTAACTCTGCCAGGTTCATACTATAGGCTCTCTGTGGTCCGGTTCGAGGAATTAACTCGATGATAAACTCGATATCCCGATCCGGGAGACATCACAGGGTAGATCATCTGAGAACACATCGCGTGTCTGACAGACGACCACGATCGATCCGAGAGTTGGTTTTGGCTACACCTTGGTTACCAAGTGAAATTTCTAGGCAGTTTCTCAGACACATGTTCTATTGTTATTCGGTTGCTACTAGTCATGGTGATGGCCTTCTTGGCGCAGTCTATCAATCCATGATGTTTCGCCATCCAATCCATACCTAGTACTACTTCCAATCCTTTGGTTCCCAGAACGATTAAGTTTGCAAAAAACATTATTTCTTGAATTCCGATGGGTACTTCTTTGCAAAATTTTCTAGCTTTAGTTGTTGATCAGGGGTTTGAACTATCATGACATGTATCAGCTGATTGGTTGAATCTTACTAGTGCTAACAAATTCTTACGTAACAAATGAATGCGATGCTCTGGAATCAAACAGAACACTCTTGTTGGTATTGAGTTAACAGAGAGAACATACCCAGCACCACATATGGGGCTTCTTGGGCTTCCTCAGCGTTCATGTGGTAGAGAGACCTCCGTGGTTGTTCGGGTTGTTGAGGCGAACTTCTTGCCGGTGGAGATACGGCGTTGCTGCTGAGCAGGTGCGGCGGTGTTGCCGGCGAGCTTGGCCAACAACACAGGGCACTCATTGGAGAAGTGTCCCACAACTCCACGTTATAGCAGGTGATTGTGGACTTGTCCTTGGTGGCAACAGGGATGGCATTGCTTCCGGTCCTTGGTGCAGTGTTGGTGTTGTAGTTGTTGTTGTTGTTGGGGGCTCGCGGCGGGCCGCGGTTGAAGTTACTGTTATGGTGCACATAGATTCTTGTTGTTGCTGTTGTGGTGGGGGCCTCATGCCAGTTTCCTCGCTCAGGTTCCCCGAAAGCAGACTCGATATCTGGTTAAGGGCTTGTTGGTTACGGGGGCAAAACCTCCGGCTAGACTGGGCGATATCTTGGGGCATTCTTGGGCCCTCACAGTTCCTCATCAAACTTGCAGGTTCTCATTGGCTTTGGTGTAGTTTGCCTTCCATCTGGATGGCGGAGTCCACTAGGGCTTCGAGGTCAGCCAAAGGGAGATGTTGACTAGCCATGCATCGTCGTGCAGGCGTTCGGGAAATCTCTCCTTCCTGCTTCTCATTGGTGTCGGTTTCATCGGGCGTACCTTGACGGGGTGAGGAAATTTGTCGCGGTATTCTACCACCGACATCCGGCCTTGCTTCAGTTCACGGAATTCATCCTGCATCTTCTTGATCAAACCCGGTGGTACATGGTACTTGCTGAACTTGAGCTTGGTGAGGCCCAAGTCATCATTTTGTCCTGCGTTCATAGCCTTTTGAGTCTTTGGTCCACAAGCTCTTGCGGGTCTGCGAGGTAATTGCGTAGCAAAAGCACCTTCTCGTTCTCATCAACTCGAGCTACTTCCAGGTTGTTTTCTACGGTTTGCAGCCAATCATCTGCATCTAAGGGCTCTTCAGTCTTGCTAAAGACAGGTGGGTTGGTGTTTTGGAAATTCTTGAGTTTGGACCCTGGGTGATCATGGTTCCCATGGCCATGCTGGTTGTTGGCCAACTGTTGCAGTGCTATGGTTTCTTGGCGTTCAGCTCTGTCAGCTTCCCTGTCTGTCATCAGGGTCTGCAGCAGTTGCATCATTGCGTCCGGGTTCGCGTTGCGATGCGGACGAGCCATCTGAACAGGTAGATAGATCATGAGACGAGAGGGAATTTTTCTAGGGCTTATTTTGGGTAAATTTTTAAACTTAAAGTCTTTTTGATGATGCACATAACACACAAACATTCATTCATGGTAACAACACACATTACAAGCTGGCCTACTAAGGGTTTTAAGAACCCTTCTTCTCCAATCTACGATACATGGTGCGGGATACAACTCACCTACATAAGTGAAGCTAGTGCAACTACTCCTCATCGTCTTCATCCACATCGATGGGAATGATCCCATCCTCCGCAGCCTCCAGAAACTCGTAGTCTTCCTCCTCGGTGAACTCATCCTCCTCAAAGTCGTTGTCGTCGCTCAGGAAGTCATCGCCTCCACGGATGTCTTCTCCATCCTCCTCCATCTCCATTGATACGGTACTGCGGAGTCAGGACTGAGTTATCTCTCAAGGTGCGTATCTTCTCGCGAAGACGGTTGATAGTGGCATCCTTCTTGGCGCGGCTCGCGGCGGGTGACTCGGTCCTTGGCGAGCATCCTGATGGCGTCGGCATGATGGGCCAAAGCCATCCTGGGCACGGTGTGCGTGGACACGCGCCTGCTCCAGGTCCTTCGGGTCTCATGAAGCATAAGTCCAAATGCTCCCACATGAATCTTGAGCACCGGGTTCGAAGAGAGTGCCATGGGCTCCCCCATGGTGTCGTGCCTCGCGAAGTGGGCGAAGCGGCTTCCCCGGAGTGCGGCGATGTTCTGTCCGCACACCCGGGCAAGTCCCTCCTGAAGAGCGTGAGCAAGCCCGTCTGGCCAGTTGCATGCCTTGAAGGAGAAAAGGATCCTCTCCGAGACAGGAGGCTCCGAACTTCCCTTCAAGTCAGCGGTGATCATCCACTGCTGTTCCCCGGTGGGGGTGTTGTGGATCCGGACTCCGTGGAACTGGGGAGGTGGGCGTTCAAGCTTCTCAGACACCAGAAACAGGTCTCGCTCGAACACCAAACTTCCTCCGTTTCCCAGCTCATAGGTCTCCGTCTGGGCGTAATGCTCCATCTGAAAGTGAAATGGATGAGTAAATTAGAGATGTGAACATGTGTGACAAAATTTTAGATGGATTTATAAGGAGGAGCATGGCTTATCCTTTTTGAAAAGATCTTATAGAGAAGAAAATGAATAAGTTTTTCACAAATATTTACTTCATTGGTTTAGAAACTAAAATTTTCAAGACGTCCATTCTAAACTAGGGTCTCCTAAGATCAAACAATGGCTCCGATACCAACTTGTCAACACCCGGATTTTAAGTCCGGATACCTATTATGTCATACATCATAATCCAGGAATATTGTTGTTGCGAGCATAATAGTTAAGTCTAAGTCATCATTCATTACAAAACCATAAAGTCTTACAAATTGGAATCACACTGATCCATATTACACAAATAGTTGATCTAATGATCCAACGAACTGATCAACGAACAAACATAAGTTCATAGCGAGAGCGTAAGATACAAGGACTCTATGGTCCACAAAATGGCAGCAGTTAGCGAGACTCTAGTTGTTGTAGGCGTCACGCTGACCCCGTCCTCCTGCGTACTCTTGCTCCTCTTCATAGTCTCTGCCCATTTGAATAGCCAGGGACACGGCCGTGAGTACTTTATGTACTCGTAAACTAATACTAGTGTAAGTCCTAGCAATTCTAGTAAGGGGTGCTAAGCTATAGTTTCTTGCATAAAGCCAATTTTGGTTGCAAGTATTTGCTAAAGACTTATTCTTGTGCTAACTCAAGTGGGAACATTAGTGTCATTCCCACAACTACGTTGTGATTTCAATATAAATCAGTCACCATTCACCATTCATTTCATCCATATGTTCAAATTCTAATACTGGTTCAGCTGTGTGGCCTTTCAGCCGCCTCGGAAGTGGACACGGGTATTCGAATAGGTTTACACTCTGCGGAGGTTGCACACTTGGGCCACAACATTTGATTTCATCCGTCGGGATTTCCCCGAATCATCGTATCACAGTACGCGGATCATCAACCATAACCTTTCATTTACTAACCCTAGTGTGAGCACCTCTCCCCATGAGCTTGGCCTCCCAGTGAAGACCAACTGTCAACCTGGGAACTGCACAGGGCTTGGCCGTACAATTCACTTCAATTCACATCATTTCTCAACAACGGAGGCAGCCTCGGCATAACCTATGATGTGTGTTTAGAGGGAACTCATACTAAGATACATAAACTTCTAGTTAAGCCCTTACCCATAATCAGGTATTGTGGGGGTACTCAATAATTGGAAAGGTATCGCATCCAAACCAATATTAGTTTTTGATCAAAAATCACTATCTTCTCTTGGTCATATTCACCTTCAAAATTCATTTCATAAATTTCTTCATCATCATTTTACCACTCATGTTCCCATCTAGAGTAGTCATTTGTAATTTAGCACTAGCATCTAGGTATGAGGGGTGCTAAGTACTTTGCTTTGTTTCTAGGCTAACTTTGATACTCCTGTACTAATCTAACATTAACCCCATTGAATCATGAATCAAAAGTACATGGATAAAGCGACGGTAAGTAAAGCTTGAAAATAAAACTGGGAAGTAGGCTCATAAACATAAAGTAAATGGGTAATGCTTTGCTCATGATGAGCTTGCACTTTGCAAGAGTATTATCTTGCCTTGGTTGGGGAATTGGTCAAAGTGGTCTTCTTCTCCTTGACAGTAGACCTCCTCCTCCTCTTGATACTCCTCAGTACTAGCGTCTAAAATACGAATACGGGGTACACAATCATCACACCAAGCTTATGTACTAGACTAAGCACACACATAATTTACACAACCTAAACTAGCATCACATATTACTATTGGGTTGGTGGATGTGTTGGTCTTATTTAAGAAAAATAATTTCCTCTCATATTAATCTTGAGTGTCATTTTCATTTATTTAGAGAAATAGTTTCCTCTCATTATTCTATTAAGATTTAATTTCTCTCATGAATAATATATGACCTAGGTTGACCAAAGTCAACCTCTTCATACTTATCCTTCAAGAAAATGATTTAAATGAGGTGTAGCTCCTCATACAATTTAATCTCAGCATGGTAAAGATTTAATAGCATCAACAAACCATATGAGATTTTTATGACCAGAGTCTCCACCTCATCTTGGATTGTTCATGACAAGAGTTAAATGGAAGAAAATAATCCCATATGATTTACTAATATTTTTGGACAATAGTTTTGACTAGAAGTAGTCATATAGTCCTTTAATTTAACTAGGCCATGATCATACACAGTAAGCATGGCATATTTTTGTAAAAACAATTAGTATAAGTGTAAAGTGATTTATAGGAGTTGGAATTAACTTAAAGAAATTGTGGTTGATTTTTAATAATTTTTCTAAGGCAGAAAAGTCCCTGTCTTGTTTATTTTCTCACTTAAATTCTATAATAGATCTAGGGTTCAAACCAGTGGCATTGTGTAGATAATTTCCTAAGGTTTCGAAATATATAAAATTTGTAAAATTTGGTTGGGTGGATTTTTTCTATTTAATTTTGAAAACAGCATCTGAGAGTAATTCCCTAATTTCGAAAATTTAAATTCAAACTAGTGGGCTTAGGCGGGAAAGGTTACTGGGCTACACAGGGGAAAAGAAGATGGGCCGGCCCGAGTTCTACGTCAGCGCAGCGGGCCAGCGACAAGCGGGGCCACGCGTCGGTGGGATTCACTCACCGAATCGGTACGTTGCGTGGGGAGCGTTGGATCAGGCGATGATCCAGCGAGTGGAGATATCGTCGTCGGCAGCGAGAACGAGAAGCGGCGCGGCGGTAGGGGGTCGGAGCGGCCGTCGGAGCTCCGGCGATCGTCGGGAGGGTGCGCCGCGACGTTGTCGACGATGGTGAAGCCGATGGAAGCAGCGGCGCGTCCTGGGGTGGCCTCTGCTCGGCTTGCTCCGTGTGGCGGCGGCGATGATCTTGGGTTTGGGGCTATGGAGGGGCTAATCGGTGAAATTGGAGCGGCGAAGTGCTTGGTGAGGAGTGGAAGTGATTGGCGTGCTCGGATTGAGTGGAGGAGCTCCCCTTTTATAGGCGCGGGAGGTGGCCGTGGGCGGAGGCGGCAGTCATCGTCGTCGTCGCCGTTCGGGGTCGCGAACCGGGGATGGGCGGGTGTTGGCGACGTCCGGCGAAGGCGCGCGCGTTGTGGGGAAAACGAGGGGCTACGGCGGCGAGGAGCTTGACGGGAGCTCGCAGATCATGGCGGGCGATCGTGGATGCTCTCGTCGCGCGGCGTTCCAGCGGGCCAGCGACGTGTCCGACGTCGAGGTGGTGGGCGTCGGCCTGGCGGTGAGTGTGAGGGCGGAGGTGACGCAGGTCGGTGGGCGTCGTCACGCTACGGCGCGTCCAGGGCGGCGCCATGCGCTCTGAGCACGTCCGGGGCATGCCTGGGCGTGTCGGGCACGTCAATGCTCGCGTGTGCACGCGTGGGCTTGGTCAAGGAGTGCACGGGCGTGTTCGGGGAGGTGAGAGGAGGCTGCCAGACATGGTGGTGCTGCTTGAGGTGGGAGGAGAGAGAGGGGCATGGTGTGCCGGCCATGCCATGGCATGGTCATGCCATTGTCACTGAGGGCAAGTGGAGGGGTGGCACTGGTGCTGATGGATGTGGTGAAGTGAGAGGGAGATGCCAGGGTGCAGATAGGGTCAAGGTTGGACCAAGTCCAAGGTAAAATCTCAGTATGGGCTCAATTCTTTACCATGCCTGCAAGGTGTTCGACCAAATGGCCGAAAGAAATTTATTTTCGAATTTTGGAAAGATTTTTGGTGGGTTGTAATTGGATAATATTTGGAGTAGATTGATGGTGGTGGTGATCAAAATGGTGTTGATTTGCAAAATCACATATTGCATATGATCTTCATTTTAATAAAAAGTCCCCACTTTGCTTGCTTGCCATTTGAAATAGAGATGGAATTTTGGGGTGTTGTCTTGAGCAAAGTTGTAGTCCTTGATGTTGTCTTGGATGAGGTGAAAAGAAATGGTCAAGTGTAGAAGTAAAAACTCAAAAGCTAGGGGCTCAAAGTGAGTACCAGATTAAAAATGTCCCACATGACCATATCACATGTGAGCTCATATTTGTCTCAATTTTGATTGGAATGATGTTTGATGGTTTCCAAAGTTGTTAATACATGTTTAGTGTCCATTTACACTCAAGGGTGCAAACCAAAATGGTCTATATCAAAGATTTGTAACAATGGCTTAAGCCTTATGTGTGGGTGAATTGGAGTTTTATATTTTCTTTTCTATTTGATTTTTATTTGACCTTGGATGATCAAGTGATCATTGCTAGGGTTTTAGAGTGAGAGAGAACACACAAGCAAATATCATGGCAATTGCACACTCAAAAATAAATACCAAGGTGCTCTATATGCATGCTCCTATATGATATGAAAAAGTTTTTGTTAACTCTGATTTTTAGATTCTTGAATTCCTCTCTTGTTCATTTTATTGAAATTTGGGATGTTACACCACATACACCAAATCTCTACTAATACAATTACCTAAAGACAGACTTCTACAAAGGTCTGGTCGTCACCGCACGCAAGCGAGCCACACCTCCCGAGCAAGCGATCTCGTGCCGGACAGTGCATGCAAGTACTGCCTCAGCCCTCTCAGCTCAATCTATACATAAGTGATAGCGATCTTCAAAACCAATGAAAAACCAAAGTAAACCAAAAATAAAACCGTAGTGAAAGCGAAATACACCAATAGACAGTTGTAGTGAAACCGAAGTACACCAAAATACAAGTGAACCAAAGTACACCAAAAGTACAACCGTAACTAAACCGAAGTACATTAAAGTACAAGTGTGGTAAGAACCGAAGTACACCAAACTATAAATGTATTAAAATCTAAGTACAACCAAGTACAACCGTGGCAAAAACTGAAATACGCCGAAGTACAAGTGTGTTGAAACCTGAAGTACAACCTACGCCAGCAACCCGAACTACAACTACATTTAAAATCAACTACACTAAAAGTACAACGATGGTAGTTTTGGAAGTAAAACAAAAAAATATCGTGAAAACTAATAACATGGTATTTAATTTTAAAGATCTCGACGTGAGGATCTCATGAGTGAAAGTGTTTCATAATTTGGACGAACAGATCTTAAAATCTAACTACAAGTGTGCTAAGAACCGAATTACACCATACAATTGTACTAAAATCTAAGTACAACCAAGTATAACTAAGTACAACCAAGTATAACCATGGCGAAAATCGAGGTACACCGAAGTACAAGTGTGTTCAAACCTGAAGTACAACCTACGCTAGCAACACAGAGTACAACTACATTTAAAGTTTTAAACCCAACTACACAAAAGTACAACGGTGGTAGTTTTGGAAGTGATACAAAAAAAATCACGAAAACAATTAACATGAGATTTAATTTTGAAGATCTCGACGTAAGGATCTCATAAGTAAAAATGTTTCGTAATTTGGACGAACAAATCTTACGATAATTTGTTTAAATAAATCAAATTTTGAAAGAAAAAAACTAAGACAACACACCCTCTCGTGTCCATCTCTGTGATGTATCATCCCTATTTTACTTCCCTCGTGACAAGTGACAAATAGAGAGATCACTTTAGGGCAACCACGTTTTTTTTTTTTGAGCAATACTTCATCGCAACCACGTGTAACACAGGCCCAAACTTCATGAAAGTCTTTTTTTTTTGTAAGTTTTCGGAAATGCCCACCTATTTCGGTTTTTGCATGAAAAGGAGTGAAATGCCTGCACGGATGGCCCAGGCCCAGCCCATAGTCGTTTTAAATACCGGTCAAATCCGCGTATCACGGAGTAAGCGGAGGTTTAAAATTATCTGCTCTCCTTTTTATTTGTCAACGAAGTATCGAGAGATTCTCGTCTAGTCCCGGTCTCCTCTCCCCAGAGATAGCGATTTCCGTCCCATCCGGCAGGAAGAACGCAGACAGTTTCAAGATTAGCACGAAGACTGACGATCCAACCGTAAGGTACACCAGCTGCATGTGCAAATGCTCCAAAGATCAGATCAGTAAGCTCCGCTGTGTTGCAGATTAATTTTCACTGATACTGCTCCTCGATCAGTTTCTTGGTCAGGTGCTGATTAATCGATGGCGACGGCCGTCAAGCCACTGGATGGCGCGGAGGGGTACCCGCGCTGGAAGGAGTCGGTGCTCCTCCGCCTCCGCACCGTCCGCGTCGCCCACGTGCTCTTCCAAGACCCGCCGGCCGGCGACCACGCAGCAAATAAGTGGGCGCACGACGATGCCCTCTGCCGTGGCCACATCCTCGACACGCTCTCGGACCGTCTGTTCCCGGACTACGTCCGCCACGCCGGCCAGGGAGGTTTGGGACGCCGTGGCGCGCACGTACGACGTGGACATCTCCTTATTGGTCGCGCGGCGGAGGTTCAACGACTTCCAGTTCGACGAGGGCGCGCTGCTCCTCGAGCAGATTGCGCACGCGGAGGCTCTGGCCGCCGCCGCCTACTCTTTCAGCGACGCTTTCGTGGCGTACTGGCTAGCTCGGAAGGTTCCGGAGGACCTGGCGATAGTCCTCAGAGCGTGTCCTGGACCTTATAGTGATCTAAGGACGAGCTTCGTCTGGCGTGCTGCTCGGATCCAGGAGGCGCATCGCCTTCGAAGGGAAGCTGAGCAGCAGGGGAAGGCGGCGAGGGCGGTGGAGGTCAAGAGGCAGTGCTGGACCTGCGGAAAGAGTGGACACATTGCCAGGAACTGCACGGCTTATCTTGAATTCTTTCTTGATCATCATATCTTGGACTTGGTGACTAGTCAGGTACTCGATCAGGTGTCCATCACTTTGAGGCGCTGACTTCTTTTATCTCCGGATAGCGTTCAAGCAATTAGTCTCGTCATCTGTTCTGAATCTTGTTTGGTGGCGTTACTTGTATAAATGTAGTGCCTTAATTTGGTGTTTACTCTTTTTTTTTTTACAAGTGGCTCACCGATCGTGCCGCTCATTAATTTGGTGTTTACTCCTGATAAATCATATGCTCCTACTTTAGACTACAAGTAACTTCACTAGTAACTAAGAGCAAGTACAATAAGTTCTAGTCAGCTGGCTATAAGGATTAAAATAGTATATTATTGCTTAGTTGGAGGAGAGAGATGAGGAGAGAGAGGAAGGTGAAATCTTATCTGGCGAAACTGGCGTGCTCTAGGCACTTTGTGAGAGTGAAGGTGGGTACATTGATAAAGTACTACACTTTTATAGCCCACTATTGTACATGTTGGCTTTAAGTTGGCTATAGATGACATGGCACTTGGCTTATAGCCAGCAGCTGGCTACACTATTGAAATTGCTCTAAGTGTCTAACTCAGCAAATTTGCTTATGTGGCAGCGAGTTAATGAGGAGAGATGAGAATGGAGTAACATAGCTAGTTACTGTAACATCACACTTCACAAGATACAATGAGTCTAGTTAATTAATGGCATATATGTTACTAGAATCCCCTCAGGCAATATTTCAGCACTCACTTTCCGTGGCGTGGAAGCGCTCGCGCAGCGAGTCAATTCCCTTTTATCACCTAGTGTTTAATTGCGTTCACATGTGTTCACACTAACAGCTTGTATTACTACTTTGCAAGTTGCATGCAGCAAAGAGCGTTCACACTGCATGCATGCACATGCACAGATCATCTCATAGATTTGCATTAAATGAGTCAACTTTTCAGCATACTTTCGTAAGTTGTTGCATGCATACACGCAGCATCTCACTCTTTTTTTTCAGCATGAGGCAGACTCTCAATTCTCTTTTTGCAATTCCCTTTTGGTTTTTTTTGATACAGGGTTTAAGGGAGTCCTTTGCAATTCTCTTTTTCGGCCAGTGGTTTTTAAGGGGAAAATAACGGGAAGACCACTTGCAACTCAAATGAACTACCACTTGCTACTCAAATTAAGTATTGTTTTAAGTTGTAAGCTATCAAAAGTTGCTAAAATATTCTAAATGAAATTTACTTTTTTTAGGGTTGCTAGGTATTTATATTTACCGTTGATAAATAACGGGCACCGGGTTGATATCTTGTAAACAAAAAAAGTCGCTACATATTTTAAATTAAATTAAATTTTAGGGTTGATATTTATTTATATTTACCATTGATAAATAGCGGGTCACCGGGTTGATAACTTGTAAAATAAAAGAGAGTCGCTAAAATATTCTAAATGAAATACTTTTTAGCGTTATCATTTATTTATATTTACAGTTGATAAATAACGAGTCACAAGGTTGATAGCTTGTAAAAAAAATGTTCGCTAAAATATTTCTAAATAAAATACTTTTTAGGGTTGGTAGTTATTTATAATTACCATTGATAAATAATGGGGCTCCGGGTTGATAACTTGTAAACTAAAAAGTATTCGAAATGAATTTAGATTTTTAGGTTGGTAGTTATTCATATTTACATTGATAAATATGAACACGGGTTGATAGCTTCTAAACTAAAAAAAGATTTGCTAAAATGTTTAAAATAAAATTAACTTTGGGGTTGATAATTTTATATATTTACGTTGATCACTCAAGTCGTAGGGGTTGATTATTCAAAATAAAGAGGATAACTTTTAGTCGAAAAAAAGTTGCTAGAAACATATCAACATGGGTGCTAGTTTTGAAGATCTCGTCGAGACGGATTTATTGGTGGCAATTTTAATTTAAGTTGTGTTTGAAAGTTAAAACATTTTGAATTTTCAAATTTGGAAAGATTCCGTGCAGCAGATTCGTCTATTTGTGCATGCATGCAGAACTTTTTTCTCAATAGGTTGATAATTATATACATTTACCGTTGATCACTCAAATACGAAAGGGTTGATTATTTAAATAAGAGAGACTTGATAACTTTTAGCCAGAAAAAAAGTTACTCGAAACATATCAACATGGGTGCTAGTTTTGAAGATCTCGTCGAGACGGATTATTGGTGAAAGCGAATCTTAATTTGGAGTTGTCGTTTGAAAGTTAAAACGTTTTGAATTTTCAAATTTGGAAAGATTCCGCGACATCAGCAGATTCGTCTTTTGTGTGCATCAGAACTTTCTCTCAATACCTTAAGGTTGATAATTTTATACATTTACCGTTGATCAACTCAAACGGTTGATTATTCAAATAGAGAGGCTTGATAACTTTGCAGAAAAAGTTTGTCAAAACATATTAACATGGGTGCTAGTTTTGAAGATCTAGTCGAGACGGATTGGTGAAGGCGGATCTTAATTTGGAGTTGTCGTTTGAAAGTTAAAACGTTTTGAATTTTGAAATTTGGAAAAGATTCGTGACATCAGGATTAGTTATTTATGCATGGATCGAACTTTCCCAATACCCTGTAGGGTTGATAATTTTATGTATCGTCGTTGATCACTCAAGTATGAAGGGGTTGATTATTCAAATAGAGAGGTTGATAACTTTTAGCCCGAAAAAAAGTGAAACATATTAACATGGGTGCTAGTTGTGAAGATCTCGTCGAGACGGATTTATTGGTGAAAGCGGATCTTAACTTAGAGTTGTCGTTTGAAAGTTAAAACGTTTTAAACTTTCAAATTTGTTCCTTTTTACATGCATGCAAATGTACGGCAAGGGAAAACACGTTTACTCCTAATCATGTCCGAAACCAATCGCTCGTTTATGTCCTAGCGATCGAGCGTCAGCTAGGGCAGCCCGTTACTACTTTGATGTTACTAACCACTATGAAGGTAGTAACATAGAGTAGTAACATGTGCATGTTACTACTCTATGTTACTTCCCACTATGACTAGTCTTATCTCCATCTCCATCTCCACTACTTATAAAAGCACCAACTTGGCAGGAACATTCAATCTGAACCTTTCATTTGTCACGATCTAATGGCTCAAATCTCTCCAATGACATTGCAAGACAAACCCGAGCATTTACTGAGAATGCCACCGCGTCAGTTTCTCCAAACGTTTCGTTCTGTTCTCTCGTTTCTTCTCCCTTGCGTTCCCTTTCTGAATATCTAGGGTTCGAGCAGCCACCTCTGTCAATCACCACTGCGGCCTGTAGGCGAATCGCCACCGCTACCACTTCACGCTGTCGGATGGCCTCCGTCACCGCCAGTCACCGCTGACGGCTGATCCGTCCCCGCCAGTCACCACTGACGGCTGATCGCTGCCGCATGGATCCTAATCGCATTCCATGGCGGAGGAGCACAGGCTGGTTGCGCCTTCGGCCGTGGCGCACGTCGCCTAGGCTGGACGTAAGAGAGAACCAGGCTAGATACGCAGCGGCCTGTTGCTTCTTGTCCACATCTTAGTACTGCAATTGGTGAGGATGATTTGACAGCAAAGTTTCTGAAGAATTCAACATCGAGTATTAAAGTTTGACAGTGCAAATGGCATACTGTAATCCACATCAGACTTGCTCCAGGAATAGCTCTTGTGCGCTAATTAAGATACTCCCTCCGTTTCAATCTATAGTGCCTATAGATTTTTTGCATTTGTTTCATAATATAAGAGTATATCTGTGTTTATTTTCAAAGAACCCCTTATAATATAAGAGTTTATGTTTTCACTTTTCTTATTTCTCTCCTACTCCGCAAAGGACTCCACGGCGGGATCGAGGGATCGGCGATCGGGAGTATTTCTGAGATCGTGGTTCGGCTCTTTAGGGAGTTTTGTGTTAAAAAATGAGTTGCGCTAATTACCGTGCAGAAAATCTATAGGCACTATAGATTGAAACAGAGGGAGTACTATTTTTGGCCTCTTATTCGGTGAATGTAACCAGGTTTCATGATATTTTATCCAGGAATTAACAAGGCAAGGGGAAGAGCAGATTGTTGGTGTTAGAAGCAATGTTCATGGACGGATTCCAGGTAAATAATGAAAGGCGTGAATGTAACTAGGTTTCGTGATATTTTATCCAGGAGCAAACAAGGAAAGAGGAAGAGCAGATTGTTCGTGTTGGAAGCAATATTCATGGACGTATGCCAGGTAAGAATGAAAGGCATTGGTCCAAAAGTCTATCTGACAAAAGATGGAGATTGGCTGCGAATCATTGTGTACCTTCAATAACTTGCCCATCTCTTATGTTATATTCAAATTTTATAAAATATGTTTTTATTAAGTTGATGAATAGTCAATAGTAGTTGCAAATTTGCAGAAGCTCAATTAATATTTATTTTCACTTTTGTATAAATTGGATTACTGAATTTAGTTCACCGCTTCGTTTGGTTTGCTTGAATTTGGTCAACCACTTCATACAGACCAAGCATAAGAATTATGAGGTATTTATCTCATCATCCAGGGTTTGCATTGCAGACCCTTTTAACAAAACATGGGCCTTAGTGAATTACCATGAGTAAGAAAGTAGTGGGTTGCTTATGCATGATGGGATTGTGCTTGCACTTTCTTGACAGTTGTTATTTCTTTATTTTAAAGAGAGTATTTTTTATTGAATGGCTTACATTCATAAATTGCAATTTTCTTTTGGCTGAGACGTACGTTGAGAAATTTAACTGTGATAATCACCCTACGGCGTCTCACCATGATTTTTTTCATGTCACATGAGAGTATGACAACCCATGAGTGAAATGATTGTTAATTGATATGAGCAAGAACGTGCGTTGCACGTACACACTAAACATGTACAACGGGGACGCTAATGATGGGCGCCAGGGTGAATATCCGGAGCGATCGGCAGTTTTGGATTCTAATCCTAGCGCTCGTGGCTCATCGACGCAACAATATGCGCCGGCCGCTTAGCTTGTTTATCCTGTACGGCCTGAAGCGTGGAGGCCAGGGCGCACAAGTAGCAGGGCAGTTTAGCGCCGGTGATTAGCGCCTAGCGTTGAGCAGCCGGGCTCTTCAATACTTTTTGATTCGATTAGAATTGTTTTTTCCTCTCTAAGCGCCTGGATAGGCGTTCACCGTTGTACATGCCCTAACTACTTCTACAATAGGTTTTTTCTATTTGTATGCTGATTTCTCAGCCATGTCACTGTCAAATGTCGACTTGTGTTACTCTTATGGAAGTATGAATTTTATGCATGCGTGGATGGTTGATAACTCGATATTGATGTGGTTGATTGCCCTTCACTTGCCAATGCGGCTATTAGGGCATCTCCAACCGGGCGACCCATCCCGCGCCCGCGCGTCCGGATGGGTCCAGCCGGACAAAAACCCGGCCCCATCCTAAACGGATACGGCGTTGGATCGATGCAAACCGGCCCAAATCTTGGCCGGGTTTGCGTGGCATGATGGTCGCTCGCGTCCGCCCCTTGTCCGCCCCTGGCCCGCGTGTCATAGGCATAAACAATATTTTTCATTAAAAAGAACTCATTACATTTTTTTAGCTCCTACTTCTATCCTAAATACGTACGGGGCCGGCGGCCTCGCCGGCGACTCCTCGCCGGCTCGCCGTCGGGGCCGTGGATTTCACTCGACGCGGGCGGCCTGTACGCGTGAGGATTCCACTCCAGCTTACGGGCTGGGTGGCGCGGCGGCGCGCGGCGGCGGCATCGGTGGAGGCCTTCATCCTCCTCCTTTCCGTCCGTGCACCTCGGGCGCGCTCGCGCTCCGCCTCTGCGGCGCGGCCTTCCGCTCATAGCTCCACCTCCTGCGGGCGGCGCGTTCCACGGCGGTGCGCGCCTCGGCGGACGCAGGCGGGGGCCTAGGCCTCCTGGATGTCCTGCCGCCGGCGCATGCGCTCTTGGCGGCCGCGCTCCGCCGAGTCGGCGTCCTCCGGGAGCGCGCCGCTGGGCGAGGGCATGCGGATGGGGCGGGCTGCCGCGCTGCGAGCAGCTCGTTCTTCTGGCCGAGAGGTCGCCTAGCGCGGCCGGCCCGCCGAGGTGGCCTCGTGCCCTTCGTCGCGTGAGGGTCGGCGGCGCTCCTCGATGGCGGCGTTGATGTTCGCCGGCGCAGGTCCTCCTCGTCGGCCGGGCTCCTCCGCGGCGGCCCCCTCCTCCGCGGCCTCGTACCCGCCGTCCGCGATCTCGTGCCAGCCCTCGCGGCGCCTCCACCATCTCCGCGTCGCCGGCCTTCTTTGCCGCCGCCTCGCAGCGACACGGAGCGCCTCGTCGTCGGCGACCCACCGCGAGTCCGCGCTCCTCCTCCCCGCCGTCGCGGAACGGCCGGGCGGGAGGAGAGCAGCACGTGGTCGCAGGTGCACGGCATGGCGCCGGAGAAGGTGGAGGAGAGGAAGGTGATGCGCGTGTGAGACCGACGCCGTCTTTATAGCGGCGGCCTGGCGAAAACGGCGCGGCAGCCATGGGCATCGCGCGCGGAACCTGGTGCGCGCGAAACTTCCCGCACGTTACGCCCGCCATGGCTGTCGCGTCGAGGCCTGCCATGGCGCGGCACGCAAGGAAGACGAACCACGTGGCATCTCTTTGGGTCGCCGCGTTGGGCGCCGCGTGCGACCCAAACGGACACCGGACGCGCCGCTGTCGTATGTCTTGTCCCAAACGGCCCAAAACAGACGGCCCAGCGCGTCCGTTTGGGTCGCCCGGTTGAAGATGCCCTTACGTACCATAGACTGTGTTGGTAATCACTATACACCGATTCTTGTGACAAGTTTCTGGTTCTCCTGCCTCTAGTCGTAGTGTGTCGACTGTCGAGGCTTCCAAGTAGGACCCCCATGCATGTGAATACGTCTATATTGGTGAAACATGCATGCTCACTGGGGGTAGCACACTGATTACTGTCTTGTGCTTTTGGAAGATGCTGATTTTGATAACTACTGTTTTGAACTGAACTGCTTTTTTGGTTTTCAGTTTTAGTTCATGTCAGTTTTGTACTCAACTATCTGGTGGTTTTCAATCGGCACGAGGCCCATTGATTAAAAAATATTACAATTTCTGCATATTTGTTACAACACAAGTCGCTTTGTACACGCCACATGCTGAGTCCCGTTGGATGGTAAGATACTCAAAACTTCCAGAAGGTTAAGGGTGCGTTTGGATTGAGCCCCACCTAGCCGAACCAAACGGCAGCAAATATTGTGGGCATGACCAATATATTGGTAAGGCTAGCTTTGGAGGAAATCCAAACAGACCCTAAGTTTGCAGGAAATTGGTCACAATGGCTCTTCATCTCGTGGAAATGCTGTCAAATTCCTATGGATGCATTCATATATATGCATCAGTTCTGTAGGAAAATGTGGACCTTTCTTATGAAACAATGTTCAGTGATCCTATGTTATTTTCATACTCCTATTAACCTTCAGAAAAAATCAGTTCCAAATTCTGTGGTTTTGCTCACGCGTGACTCTACAGTATTGTGCTCGCCAATTTATGATTTTTTTCGATTCCTACAATTTATAATTCCAACACTCTAAAGGGGTCGTACTTGTGGAGAAACGGATGCTTTATTCCCACCCGCAATAAATTGAAAGGAACTGCAAAACGAACTTGAAGGACCTTAAGAAGAAAACATATTATTTGTCTTCCTAGTAGTTTCCTACCCTTTGATTTATGGGAATGAAGCTCCTTTGCGTACTATTACACACAAAAAAAAGTTCATTGACCAAAATATCCTTAGTCCTGTAAATTCTAGTCTCTAGATAGTAGATACTGACATGATATTTCCCCTCATTTGAACATTTTTTTGTAATTGCTATTTGGTCACATTTTTGGCTGACAATTTCCAGGCCTACCAACCAAGATAATCTGTGGTCTTTGTATGAGCAAGGTGCCCCTCACGCTCAAAGCTCTCGTGGGTCCTTCTGGTGGCGGGATATTTTTTGTTTTATTGGGGATTACAGGAGTATTACTACTGCCCATATTGGTAATGGTGAGTTAACATTATTTTGGAAGGATTTCTGGAGAAATGGAGGCACGTTATGTCATCAGTATCCTAGATTATATTCATATGCCCTGAATGAAGACTCCACTGTTACAGACCTGGCAATGTCGCAGGACTTGAGTTAATGTTCGTCCTTCCCCTTTCAGTAGAGGCTCACGATGAATTTATTCAAGTGCAGCATCTATTATCTGAAGTTCCCATTGCTTCAGAAACTTTGGACACTAGCACTTTTGTATGGGGCAATTCAACATATACACCGGCCAAGTTTTACTATCAGTTTATGTTCTCAGCAATCCCTCCAACGATGGAGCTGCAAGCTCTCTGGAAATCAAAGTGCTTGCCTAAACTTAAATTTTTTGTCTGGTTGGTATTTAAGGATCATGATGCTGCGGAGGCATTGGCACCTGGACTCAGGCCCCTCATGTGTGCTTTGTTCAGAACAGATTTTGGAAAAACGTGACCACTTGTTCTTTGACTGCTCTTTTGCTAAGGACTGCTGGAGCACCTTCCATATTGATTGGAACATGAATCTACCAATTGCTAATCGGTTCATTGATGCCAAATCTAATTTTGTGGGACCCTTTTTTAATGGAGGTTTTTACCTGTGCGTCATGGAATATATGGAAGGAACGTAATGATCTTATTTTGAACAATATTGTGTCATCTTTGGGACGTTGGAGAGTTAGGTGTCAAAGTGATATTATGTTGCATCGTTTTAGAGTTAAGCCTGGACTAGTACAACCACTGGTTGATTGGGTAGTCCACACTTTTGTTTAAATCCATGTGTTCGTTTTTTCACTTCCTTCCCCCTTGATGTAATTATCCAAACTTTGTATCCCTTTGTGTATAGTTATATAAAGAAAATCACACCGTAGGGGTTTCCCCTACGGTACCTCGGTAAAAAAAAAAAGATAATCTGTATTGTAGCCTAATTATATTCTACCCAGAAATTGTAGTATTGGGCATCTAATGCTCATAGATGATAGCTCAAGCCAATACTTATACCGACTAACATTGCAGGCTCAGCAATGGTTGTTTAGAGGAGTATAAGAGCATCTCTAACAGAGCCCGTAATGTGCAAACTGTAAAACGTGAGTTCAGGTCATTGAGCTCGTGTTTACGGCTTGAAAAAGTGCCAATGCAGATCAGAACCCGAAAACTAAAACTGTAAAAAAGCATATTTTAAAATATGCCACTGGACCCACTTTTTTTCCCTTTTTCCATCAAATCTTCTTCTTCCTTATCTTTCTGCTTGCAAACATCACCCCACGCCTCGCTCACCATCGCGGCGCAGCCGCCTCCCGCCAATTCGCCCCACGCCCGCCGCGCGCCCGCCAGCGCCCAGCTCCCACGCTCCGCCCAGGCCCGCGCGCGCAGGCCAGGCCCCAACGGTACCGATCCGCTCCTCCGCACGCTCCGCCAGCAGCCCCATCCCGCACGCCACCCCGCGCCACCGGCTCCTTGCTCACCCACCGCAGTACCTGATCAGCTCGCTCGCGGCGCCGCCTCCCACCGCTGACGCTGCCCCGCCTCGTCTGGACGCCTCCAGGGCCGCCCGGGCCGCGCCTGGCGAACTTGTGGCCGGTCAGCTGTCCGCTCTCCCTTCCCCAAGGTCGCAACGCATGGCCCGGCCGAAATTTGGTTGACCTCCGGCAGGATTTTGTCGAATTTGGGTCCTATTCCGGTAGTCCTCCGACAAAAGTGCACTATTTGAAGCTGAAGTTTCAGCTCACCAAAACACCACTAGGAGTACAGTTCAGCGTTTAGTTCGACCTTCCGACCATTACAAATAGGGGCCATAGTTTGGTTTTCAGTCTCGGTCTGTAAATTTTTTTCGGTTTCGTCCCGTTTACAGTAACTAATCTGCCCCGATTTTCCGAACTGAACCCGAAACTGGCGGTTATTTTACTGGTTTGGCCTGTTTGCGGGATCTGCTAGAGATGCTCTAAACTCTAAACGGTGAATGTGCTAGGCTGGTGTAGCATCCACCCTCCTTCACAAAACCTCCCTGTTGTGAATGTGACCTGCCGTGTCCTTGTTGATATGGAAATACTGAAGAGTTATACTTGTAATAATTGATTTGAAACCTAATTATACTCGACCATACTACCTCCATTCCAAAGCTTAACGCTTATATTTAGGTTAAAATAGCCGGCTACAGCCGATAGCCATGAATTTTTTTTGAAGCTATGAATGGCTATAGCCGGGCCGGGCTATAGCGGGCTATAGCCATATAGCCGATTTGCTAAATAATGAAAAAAATGGGCAGCATATAGTATATATATAGTATATATATATATATATATATATATATATATATATATATAAATATAATTCACAAATTAATAACATAATAACATCTTCACATAGGAGATACACATAATAGTTCACACATAGTTAAATACATAGTTTTGTCTAAATATTACAACATCATTACGTAGTTTAGGACATAGTTATGCTTGCCGCTCGACTTGGTGGCTATTTCGCCAAGCAAATGGGCCGGTTGACTGAAATTTTGGTCCAAAATATTTGGGCCCATTGAGCGGGAAGTTAGCGGCTATGCGACTAAATTAAGGCTAAATAGTCTTAGCCGGGCTATTAGCGGCTATTTCTGTTTTAGCCTCTAAAGCCTCTAGCTATAGCCGCAGGCCTCGCGAAAGGCTATAGCCGGCTATAGCCCGGATATTTAAGGCTGATTTGGTTTTGAATACATGTTGAACAAGTGAAAACAACGGTCTTATCTATTTCTTACTCATGATTTATACTTCTTGTTTTGACCCCTCTTGCCACTGCTCATTGATTCTGAATCCTCATTTGCAGGAGTATTGTTTTTGAAAAGCAAGAATATCTTTATTGTTATTCACTAGTGGAAAACAGGGTTTCCGTGGAAGCCTTTTGTCGCGGGCCCGTCTGGAGCCGCGACAAATGGTCTGGTCACGTCGCCCCGAAACCCTTTGCGTCCCCCGGGGCCTTTTGTCGCGGCCTTAATTTTGTCGCAGGTCATGGTACGGCCCACGACAAAAGGGCCCCGAGGCCTGGCGCCGCCTGCTGGCACCCCTTTTGTCGCGGGTCATGGTACAACCCGCGACAAAAGGGCCAGCCCTATATATACACAGCCTGCCCCCCACCTCCCTACATTTTTTTTCTTGGTGGTGAAAGGTGGAGAGGTTTGTGCTAGCTCTTTTTTCTTCTTGTGCACAAGAGGTGTTTGATGAAATGTTTGTGAGGAGGCCACTTGATTTTATTTGATAAGATTTCTTCTCTTTTTGATCCTAAAAGGTTAGCAACTATTTTCTCGTATACATAGTCCGCAAAATACTAATTTTAGCATGGTAACTGCAGCTGACACATAATTGTACCTATGATGCAGATGAGTCATCCATGGATGTACGGTAACCGATTCGCTCCCGCTTTCAGAGAGGGCGTGAATTCTTTCCTGCTTGTGGCCGATGCCAACTAGTCGAAGCAGTGATTTATGTTTTGTCCATGTCTAAAATGTAAGAATGAGAAGGATTACTCTTGCTCAAGAGACATTAAGAGCCACCTTCGCTGGATTCATGTCCAGCTATAATGTTTGGACCAAGCACGGAGAAGAACGGGTTATGATGGAAGACGGCGATTAGGAAGAAGATAACGATGACCAGTACCGATCTATGTTCTCTGAATTTTACGATGATACCGCAATGGAAGACAATGAAGCAAACGGAGGTGAAGAACGGGCACAAGATGATCCTGTTGATGATGATCTTCGTCGGGCTATTTACGATGCAAGGAGAAGCGTGCACGAGATAAGGAGAGGTTGCGATTCGACAAGATGTTAGAGGACGACCACAAATTGTTGTACCCAGGTTGTGAAGATGGGCAGAGAAAGCTGGGTAGCGTATTGGAATTGCTGAAATGGAAGGCGAGAGGTCGGTGTGACTGACTCGGGGTTTGAAAAATTATGATAATATTGAAGAAGCTGCTTCCAAGAAATAACAGTGCCGTCGAGTGCGTATGAAGCAAAAGAAGCTTGTCGCCCTCTAGAATTAGATGTGCGAGAAGATACATGCATGCATTAATGTTGTATCCTCTACCGCGGTGAAGTACGAGAATTTGAACAAATGCCCGATATGCGGTGCATTGCGGTATAAGATAGAGAGAGATGACCCTGGTGATGTTGAGGGCCGAGCCACCCGGGAAGAGGGTTCCTGCGAAGGTGATGGTATGCTCCCATAATACCACGGTTGAAACGTTTGTTCGAAACAAAGAGCATGCCAAGTTGTTGTGATGGCACATGGAAGAACGTAAGAAAGACACGATGTTGAGGCACCCCGCTGATGGTCAGCAGTGGAGAAACATCGGGAGAGAGTTCCCGGATTTTGCGGGTGAGGCAAGGAACTTATGGTTTGGTCTAAGTACAGATGGCATGAATCCTTTTGGGGGAGCAGAGTTGCAGTCACAACACCTGGACCGTGACCCTATGTATCTACAACCTTCCTCATTGGTTGTGAATGAAGCGGAAGTTCATTATGATGCCAGTGCTTATCCAAGGCCCAAAGCAACCCGGCAAGGATATTGATGTGTACCTAAGGCCATTAGTTGATGAACTTTTGGAGTTGTGGGCGAACCGGTGTACGTGTGTGGGATGAGCACACCGAGCAATTTGACCTACGAGCGTTACTATTCGTAACCATCAATGATTGGCTGCTCTTAGTAACATTTCAGGACAGACAGACAAGGGATACAATGCATGCACACAATGTTTAGATGAGACCGAAAATAAATATTTGGGAAAAAGTAGGAAAAATGTGTACCTGTACAATCGCCGTTTTCTTCCGCGCAGGCATCCCTTGAGGAAAAAAGGCAAGCATTTTAATGGCGAGGCAGAACACCGTCCTAAAACTGTCCCCCGTAGTGGTGCTGATGTATTTGACATGGTCAAGGATTTAAATATTATCTTTGGAAAGGATCTAGGCAGCCAACCTGTTACGAAAGACGCTGACGGATACGCGCCCATGTGGAAGAAGAAATCTATTTTGGGAGCTAGAATATTGGAAAGTCCTGGAAGTCCGCTCTGCAATCGACGTGATGCATCTGACAAAGAATCTTTGTGTGAATATTCTAGGTTTTTTTTTTACTAGCGAATATTCTAGGGTTTCTGGGCGTGTATGGGAAGACAAAAGATACAACAGAAGCATGTGAGGACCAGGAACATCATAAAGGACGAGACGACTATCATCCAGGGAAGTTTGAAGGGCCTGCCAGCTACACTCTTACCAAACAAGAGAAGGAAATATTTTTTGAAGCCCTATTCGCTATCAAGGTTCCGTCTGGTTTCTCGTCGAATATAAAGGGAATAGTAAATATGAAGGAGAAAAAATTCCAGAACCTAAAGTCATGACTGTTACGTGCTTATGACACAATTGCTTCGGGTTGCATTGAGGGGCTTCTACCAGAAAATGTTCGACTAGCCATTGTGAAGATATGTGCATTCCTCAACGCAATTTCTCGGAAGGTAATGGATCAGAAACTTTGTCGGGTTACAAGCGACGTAATGATCTTGTCAGCTTCGAGTTGTTGTTCCCACCATCCTTCTTCAATATTATGACGCACCTCCTCGTTCACCTAGTTGAAAGAGATTAGAATTCTCGGTCTGTATTTCTACACAATATGTTCCCCTTCGAGAGGTTCATGGGAGTCTTAAAGAAATATGTTCATAACCGCGCTAGGCCGAAAGGAAGTATCTCAATGGGCTACGGAACTGAGGAGGTCATTGAGTTTTGCGTTGACTTTGTTCCTGACCTTAAGCCGATTGGTGTTCCTGAATCTTGGTATGAGGGGAGGCTGACTGAAAAAGGCACACTAGAAAGGAAAGTAATGGTGTGCAGGGACAAGATTTCTTTCAATCAAGCACACTACACAATTCTATACAATTCCAGCTTGGTGGCTCCGTACATCGAGAAACACAAGAATGCTTTACGAGAAATAACCCAGGGCAGTCCTTGATTACACGTCAACACATGAATACCTTCGGCGTTGGTTGCAAAGACATCTCATGAGTGACACCACTGTTGTAGAGCAGAGTTGTACTTGTTGGCCAAGTTACCATCTTCAAACATATGTACATTCCAAGGGTACGAATAAATGGGAATATATTTTACACGATCGACCAAGATAAAAGAGCACCAACCAAAACAGTGGTGTCCGCTTCGATGCAAAAGACGAGAATGGGCAGACCACCACATATTATGGGTACATAGAGGAGATATGGGAACTTGACTATGGACCCACTTTTAAGGTCCCTTTGTTCCGGTGCAAATGGGTGAAGCTCCAACAGGTAGATGATAAGTACGGTATGACAAGTGGATCTCAACAATCTTGCGTACATGGACGAGCCATTCGTCCTAGCCAACGAGGTGGCTCAAGTTTTCTCGTGAAGGACATGTCTAGCAAATCGAGAAAAAGAAATCAACAAAAGAATATATCAACCGAGGAGCCAAAGCGCCACATAGTTCTTTCGGGAAAAGAAACATCGTGGGAGTGGATGACAAGACGAACATGTCAAAGATTATAATAAGTTTAAAGAAATTCCGCCCTTCACGGTGAAAATTGACCCAAGCATCTTGCTAAATGATGAAGATTCTCCATGGCTACGGCGTAGAAGATCACATCAATAGATGGCGATGTAATAATGTATTCTTCATATATATTTCCCAATACAATATCTACATTTATGTAATAATGAGAACCCTTTCCCCAACACTGTTAGAGGAGACGGAGTCTTTCACGGGCTTGCAGGGAAATTTTTCTGAGGAGCAGCTTCCGAAGATACCGTAGGGTGTGTGCACCATCGACATCTTCGAGAAGCTGCGCCATGGGAGATTTCCCAACCCTTTCCTTCATCCATGGGAATGAAACTCTGCTTGTTGGCTTGTTGATCTGCTTGGCAAGGCGTATCGATGCACCTTTATAGGCACGACACCGCTTCTACTTTGTCTTGTTCCTTCGACAGGGCGTCGTGCGCTACATGCTTTATCTCATCGAGCAGTGCATCCACCCACGCGTCCTTATCATGCCGATAGCTTTAGTCCCAGTTGCACCCACCAACCGTGACTAAAGATTACCGACACATCCTTATCCTGCCGACAGCTTTAGTCCCGGTTGCACCCACCAGCCGTGACAAAAGGTTACCCACACGTCAGCCCCCCAGATAAGGCCCTCCTAGATAAGCCTCCCCCAGATAAGGCCCCACATCTTTTGTCCCGGTTTGAGCCTCCACCAGGGATGAAAGTTTCCCGCTCCACTGCGTTCCCGCCTATTTTCTTCCCGCCTCCGTCTTCCCGCCATTTTTTCACTATATATATGTAGGCTTGGCCTCTATTTACATATCACATCTAGACTCATATCTGTAAACCTTATCACTCTCTCCCATGGCTTCCATCGTATGTCTAACACCCCGAGAGGCGGAGGCGCTTTGCGCCTCAAACTACCCCTGCCCGCCAAGCTACCACGTCCCGGCTGGTTGTTGACGTCGGAGGCGTGCCGGTCCCTCCTATCCCTCTAGGTGTGCCACGCGAGATGGCCATCACGAACCACTACTACTTCGAGCTCACGCCTGAGCAGCGAAGGAATCCCCAGTGGCATCCCGACTACAACCCAACTTGGGACAACTTCTTCATCAATCGGCGTGAGAGGGCGGTTGCCGGATACGGGGAGGACGGCCCGCCTCCTTCGAACTTCAACGAGGCCGGCCGTCGGCTGGGTGGCCCGGACTATCCAGAGCGTCATGGCCTACCGTGGCCCCCGCCTGCGTACCCTCAATCCCAGCCCACGCGTGCTCACCCGCCGAGGTTCGACAACCGCGACCCCGATGCTAGCGACGATGATGTCGGCGACTATGATGACTACAGTGGCGACGTTTATAGGGCTAGGCACGACTATGATTGAATGACTCCAACATTCAAATCTGGGCATGTATCTTAATTTTCAGTTGAGCTCTGTACTTTAATTCCAGTTCAATCGTAATAAAATTTCGTAACTACCACTTTATTGAACTAAAACAACCGACAATGACTTTATAAACTAAATTTAAACTAAAACAACCGACAACGAATTTATTGAAATTACAATAAAATAGATAAATGACTAGTCTAGTCTCTACTCGTCGTCGGAGGTTGTCTCCGTCCAAATGTCATCCCACCGAGGGTCGTTTTCGGCCCAAGTTGTATTCGGATTCTCGAGCTCGAACTCGGCGACGGCCCGACGGTGGCGCCTGTTGGACCTGCGTTGTGCTCTGAGGTCAACGAAGAACGTGTCGGTGTTGTCGAATTCGTTGGGGAACTGCGCCCTCCACTGGCGCATCAACTGCTCGTCGTGCTCGGCGATGGCGATCCTGCGCTGCACCTGGCGGTGCCGGCGACGGTCCTCGTCGTCGACCAGGCACGGCGCTGGCGCGAGGAACTCTACCTCCTCTAGCGATTCAAGATCCGGGAAGTTCATGTCGCGCCGTGGCCGCCGAAAGTGCCATGCCACCGCGTCGTAAGCGCACGCCGCCAGCTCCGGCGTGTTGTACGTGCCGAGGGTGAGGCGGAAGCCACCGGCACGCATCCCGGCGTAGAACCTACCGCTCAGACGCACTCGAACGCCACGGAAACTGGACGACCCTCGATGACGTGGTGGCATCCCGGAGATGAATGAGCGGAGGCAGTGGCGACATGTGGCTGCGCCCGCACGCGGCGCTCTATATAGCGCACGCGGGGCATGGCACGTGTAAGCCATGGCTACACACGTCGCACGCCGGCAGCGACGGGGCGAGGCACGTGGAAACGGCGGCGACACGTGGCACGGGAAACCTTAGTCGGTGTCACTCATACTCCGCAGGGGTGAAACATACACGAGTATCAATGTTTGATATAATGCGAGATGCAAATAGTTATATGGATGTCATATTCATGTTCATTGGATTTTTCTGATCAATTTTCATATATAAAACTTTTCTATTTGAGTTATCATTTAAAAGTTATTGAAATAATAGTTTTTATTAGTTAAAATAGATAAATAAGGGTTTATTTATAAAACGAAAAGGAAAACGGCTCCAGGGCTGATCCGCGTCCAACGGCTCCAAGCCGTTGGATTCAACGGGAGCCGTTGGATGCGAGTCGCGGATCGCCGCCACCCCCTTTTGTCGCGGGTAGTGCACGTGCCGCGATACCCCACCCCACATCGCGCGTGGTGGCACGACCCGCGATAAAATGGGTGCCTACCTGGGTCGAGCCACGACCACGCGATAAAAGATGATTACGTATAAAAGGAGCGCGTCGCGGGCCGCCCACCCACGACACCGGAGGAACCCTAGACGTCGATACAGTTGACGCCGCCCCGGGCTGCCGTCGCCACCCTCTGCGCCGGCACCGCCACCCTCTGCGCCGCCCCGCGCCATCCTCTGCGCCGCCCTCTGCGCCTCCCCGCGCGCCACCCTCTGCGCCGCCCCGCGCCGCCGTCTCGCCTCTGGCCGTCGCCACCGCGCCGCCACCTCGCGCCATCGTCCTTGCGGTAGTCGTCGTACCGCGCGGCCGCCGGCGCCGGCCGGCCCCGGCCATTTTTTCATTTAGTTTTTTTGTAATTTAGTTAGTTTATTTAATTTGTATTTAGTTTAATTAGTTTGTATATAGTTTTAGTTAGTAGTTAGCAATTAGTAAAATTATTTTGGATTTAGTTTAGTTATTTTGTATTTAGTTTAATTATTTTGTATTTATTTTGTATATAGTTAGTATATATAGTTAGTATATTTAGTTTAGTTTAGTTATTTTTTTATATTTTGTATATAGTTAGTATATTTTGTATTTAGTTTAGTTCAGTTATTTTGTATATAGTTAGTATATATAGTACCGACGCCGACACACACTGTATTTAGTTAGTAATATAGTTAGTATATATAGTACCGACAACCGCCGACACCGGCCCTCTCCCTCTCTTCTCTCCCTCTCATGAAAACCCCGATTCGCTCCCCTCTTCTCCCTCTCTCGAACAACCCAGCCGCGACCAGCCCTCTCCCTCTCGAACACCTCTCTTCTCTCCTCTCGCGAAAACCTGGCCGCAACTCCCTCTTCTCTCCCTCTCGAACAACCGACGCCGACACCCCCTCTCCCTCTCACAAACACCTCTCTTCTCTCCCTCTCGCAAAAACCACCGATGCCGCAACTCCCCTCCTCTCCCTCTCGCGAACAACCGACACCGGCTCTTCCCTCCTCTATGACACCTCTCTTCTCTCCTCCGAAACCACCGCGCCGCAACTCCCCTCATGTCCTCTCGCGAACAACCCGACACCAACACCGGCCCTCTCCCTCTCGCAACACCTCTCTTCTCTCCCTCTCGCGAAACCACCCGACGCCGCCTCCCTCTTCTCTCCCTCTCGCGAACAACCGACGCCGACACCGGCCCTCTCCCTCTCGCAAAGACCTCTATTCTCTCCCTCTCGCGAACACCCCCGACGCCGCAACTTCCCTCTCCTCTACCTCTCGCGAACAACCTCTTACTCACGTGAGCATTGTCGAGATCCTCTACCTCACACGCTCTCTTCTCCCTGCTCCACGCCGCCTTCCCCTCCTTGAGCCTACCCCATCCGTGGTTAGGGTTAGGGTTTGGTTAGTGTTTGGTTAGGGTTAGGTTTTGGTTAGGGTTAGAACATGTATTTATCGATTTAATTTTTTGCAGAAACAATGGATCCATTCCATCGAGACTTGGAACAGGAAGACCTCTTCGAGGACATAATCCGCGATGGTCCAGAAGCCGACGAAGAAGACCGCGGCTACTGTGGTGGAGAAGACCGCGGTTCCGGTGATGGAGAAGACCGCGGCTCCGGTGATGGAGAAGCCGACGGCTCCGGTCATGACGAGGTATATGATCACTAGAGGCATTAATGGAATTCTATATGTACATATGTATATAAATTAATTAATTTTTATTCTCTTAGGCCTCTGAAGATAAGTTGGAGAAACGAGGCCCGGCAAAGAAGTTGAGCAAAAAGACCACTTCACAATTGAAGCTATATCACCGGAAAGGCCAACCGGTGGCACCCAAAGCTGTCGGAACGACATTTAAAAATCAGTGCGGAGTTCTGGTTAGGGATTGTCTCCCGATCACTATTAGAGAATGGAACAAGACCAAGAATGTGTCCGAAAGTCAGATTGCCGATAGGTACAAAGACACACTTTTGACGACCTCATGGCACATTTCACTTTGCCAGATTTGGGATCGGAGTCTGAGATGGCAGAGAGGCGCTAGTGAAGAAATGGGCTCTTAAGAAGATGGGGGAACTTTTCCGGGCATATAAGAACCGGTTATGGGCAACTTATAAGGCCGAAAGAAGCCTCCAGTATTCGAAAACTATCTAGCGAAGTAGGAGCATAACTGGGAAGAATTTGTGAAGTACAAAGAATCATAGGAGGTTGTGAAACTGTCAAAGAAAAACAAGAAGAATGCAAGCGGAAAGAAATATCACCATCATACGGGGCGAGGGGGCTACGAAGTAGCCATGCCTAAGTGGGATGCACAAGAGGCTGAGATGGAGCGGAATGGGATCACTCCAGAACCCATCCGAGAAGGATGGGACATTAGGGCTCGAAATTGGTTCCTTGGGCATGGCTGTGAGTATGACATGAAGACAGGGAACCTTTTTGAAAGTGACAGCAAGGTTAAGGTACCCAGGGAAAAATGGATTCAAGTGATGGCAGATATTAAGGCGGGAAAACTAAAGTTTGCTCCCGATAGAGAGAAAGACTTGCCGACGCTTGTCCTCGGTAATCCCGAGAAGGGAGGACGAACAAGAGGCTTCGGCCCTAGTGTTCCGTGGTCGCTTGGGTTTCCGACCGACGCGGAGACTTATAGAAGCCGAGCGAGAGCAAAAAACGCAGCTGGAGGTGCAGAATGACCGGATGGCCGAGTTCCAACGCCAACTTGACCAGCAGCAGCGGGAGATTCAGCAGCAGCAGCGGGAGATAAATGAACTAAAAGGACAGCGCCAGCCAGATAATACCGCCGGCATATCTCATCGGCAGCAGAGTGTGGCCGACTCGGAGGCCCCGCCTTTACGGATGATAGATGGCGGTCCTGGCGACCCCGTGGATGGAATCAAGGAGCAAACACCTTGTGATCTCCATGAGGTGTTCAGGAACTTATCTGTTAAGGCGGCGGCCGGCAACATGGCATGGCAATGAGATTCCATCTGGCTATGCTCGTGTCGGGGTGGATTCAGTTGTACCGTCGTGGGAGACATTGCAGCTCGAAATCTCTAGAGGTGATGGGGGGTTACACTCGGAGAGGTACTGGGAGAAATCATTCTTTGGGAAAAGAAAAACATCAAGCTTCCAGGCTGGGTAGCCCCTAGTACTAGTCGTCCCAGGTCACCATCACCTCCTCCAAGTGATCGCAGGCCACCATCACCTCCTCCTGATCACATGTCGTCACCATCACCCCATGGGTACGACGTCGACCACGACATCCGTAGTCCATCTCCATCTCCAGCGCCGCCGCCTCCGCCCACTAAGACTCGGAATGCACTCAGCCGGAAGCGTTTCAGGAGTCCGCAAGATGTCGCCCTCCCAAGAGTACCAAAGGTCCCCCCCCCCCCGATCGTCTTGTCGAGAAATATGATCATTTTCATAAGCCAAAACCTCCAGCGCCAGAGCCATACACCGAGAAGCAAAAAAGCATATGCTCTTTCTTTTCTGAACACACCATCGCAATATGATTTACACGAGAAAAAGGATGACTATACACGCTACCTTACGAGGGTAATTGATGGCAAGGTTAGGAGAAGAAGGACGACAAGGGTAAGGAGAAGGATAGTGCTAGCACGAGCAAATCATCAGCTAGAAGTGTAGCCGAGAAGAAATCAAGTTCAACAAGTGCACCCCTCAAGGCCAAGCAAACGACAAAAGGCAAAAAAAGAAAGGAAGTTCCCCAGCTCGTAGAACAGTCCAAACAATCGATCCCACCACTGAAAGTGTTTGATGTTCCAAAGGTGTACGAAGAACATGGTGGTGGTTTCAATATGGAAGAAGATGCGATGCTAGCGGCTTCGATGGGATGTATCGTGGAGGATTTGCTGAGTGCCACAGTGTAGGATAACGTTGCATAGAAAACAAAAAATTTCCTACCGCGAACATGCAATCCAAGCCAAGATGCAATCTAGAAGACGGTAGCAACGAGGGGATATCAGTATCACCCTTGAAGAGATTCCAAAGCCTACAAGATGAGGCTCTTGTTGCTGCGGTAGACGTTCACTTGCCGCTTGCAAGCGCGTAGAAGATCTTGATCACGATCGCTTAGCGCCACGAACGGGCAGCACCTCCGTGCTCGGTCACACGTTCGGTTGTTGATGAAGACGACGTCCACCTCCCCGTTCCACGGGCAGCGAAGTAGTAGCTCCTCTTGAATCCGACCACGACGGCGTGGTGTCGGTGGTGGTGGAGAAATCCGGCGGAGCTTCACTTAAGCGTGCGGGATGTGGTGGAGGAGAGAGACCGCTAGGGTTTGGGGAGAGAGGGGGTTGGGCGCCGGCCCTCTAAGGGGTGCGGCCAAGGCTTGAAGTGGTCATCCCCCTCTCCTATGCCCCTCATTATAGGTGGAAGCCCCAGGAGTTGTAGTCCAAGTCTTCGAATAAGACCCCAACACTAAAACCTCCCATATGTGGGAAACCTACTCAAGGAGGGAGTCCCACTCAAGGTGGGACTCCCTTTCCTTGAGGTGGGGTGGCCGGCCACCTCTAGGTGGAGCCCACGGGACTCCTCCTTTAGGGTTTGGCTGGCCAAGCTTGTGGAGTCCTTCCGGGACTCTACCTTCCATAGTGCATTTCTTCCGGACTTTTCTAGAACCTTCTAGAACCTGCCATAAATGCACCGGATCATTTCCAAACTTGGAATATGACTTCCTATATATGAATCTTATTCTCCGGACCATTCCGGAACTCCTCGTGATGTCGGGATCTCATCCGGGACTCCGAACAAATATTCGAACTCCATTCCATATTCAAGTTCTACCATTTCAACATCCAACTTTAAGTGTGTCACCCTACGGTTCGTGAACTATGTGGACATGGTTGAGTACTCACTCCGACCAATAACCAATAGCGGGATCGGAGATCCATAATGGCTCCCACATATTCAACGATGACTTTAGTGATCGAATGAACCATTCACACACGATACCAATTCCCTTGTCAATATTTTACTTGTCCGAGGTTTGATCTTCGGTACCACTCTATACCTTGTTCAACCTCGTCTCTGACAAGTACTCTTTACTCGTGTGTATGTGGTCTCTTATGAACTTATTCATATGCAAGACATTAGACGACATCCACCGAGAGGGCCAGTATATCTCTCAAGTCATGGGATGGACAAATCCCACTGTTGATCCATATGCCTCAACTCATACTTTCCGATACTTAATCCCACCTTTATAACCACCCATTTACGCAGTGGCGTTTGATGTAATCAAAGTACCTTTCTGGTATAAGTGATTTACATGATCTCATGGTCATAAGGACTAGGTAACTATGTATCGAAAGCTTATAGCAAATAACTTAATGAGAGATCTTATGCTACGCTTAATTGGGTGTGTCTATTACATCATTCATATAATGATATAACCTTGTTATTAATAACATCCAATGTTCATGATTATGAAACTAATCATCTATTAATCAACAAGCTAGTTAAGAGGCATACTAGGGACTTCTTTGTTGTCTACATATCACACATGTACTAATGTTTCGGTTAATACAATTATAGCATGATATATAAACATTTATCATAAACACAAAGATATAATTAATAACCACTTTATTATTGCCTCTAGGGCATATCTCCTTCAGTCTCCCACTTGCACTAGAGTCAATAATCTAGTTTACATTTGTAAAGATATAACACCTTGTTTCGGTGCTTTATCATGTATTGCTCACGGAGAGGTTTTAGTCAACGGATCTGACACACTCAGAAACGTATGTATTTTGTAATTCATTTGCGTCTCAACGCATCACTCATTTCCAAATGAGTCGGTATTAAATATGTTTGGTCTTCGGTGGAACCTTAATTCCGCGGTCTGAAATATGTCACTAATATTGTCACACACAATATAGCTTCAAAGTTGACTCTGTGGAACTACACCAAGTTCTCAAAGAACCTCTTGACTTAACATCCTTTGTCATTGTCAAAACAATGACATACTCTGCCTTCTTTTGTAGAATCCGTCACAATATTTAGAACTCATCTAAATCTAGCATAGACAACTTCTAGCTCATTGTGCTACCTTTTAAACAACACTTAGTCTAATTTGAGATTGAAATTATATTTTATATGTGACAAAACCAATATCGGTGTAACACCTTACAGCGATTTGTTTGTCATTTCCTCATACAAAACTATATATATATATCCTTAGTTCTTCTAAAGTACTCAAGGATATTCTTACTGTCGTCCAATGATCATCATATGAATCATTCTGGTATATGCTCATAACACTTTATAGCACATGACATCTGATTGTGTACATATTATTCGTGATCTATAATCACTCATGTGTTTTTACTCATTGAGTGTCAGATACATTCAAGTCTTGTTAAAACTTAATATGACAAGAACATTTTCTTAATATTTATATATTGAACTACTTCAATATCCATTCTATGTACTTTGACTTAAACTTATTATGTGTTTCAATCTATCTTCATAGATCTTGACACTAAATATGTTTCAGTCCATATCCTTTCATTGAAATTAATTTCTCAATGAAACCTTTTAATCAAGTATATAATTACATCATTTATAACCAACTATATGTCACCTACATAAAGTATTATAAATATGTCTCAGCGCTCCCACTTAATTTCTTGCAAATACAAGCCTCTTCATCGTCTCTTGATGAAATCAAAAACTCTTTGACTATTTCATCTGGTGAAGATTCCAACTCCGCGATACTCACTTCATCCAATTGAAGTTTGTATACCTATCTAGTATTCAACGGACTAGCAAAACTCTAGGTTGTATCTTGTACACACCTTTAATACACACTTCTGTTAAGTAATATATTTTGCCATCCTACTAACATATCTCATAAAGAAATATGTAGCGATTACTAGAATAATCCACATAGACTATAAGCATTGCTACGGAAGATCTAATCTTATTGTAGTCAACTCTTTGAACTTTGTCGTAAACAAATTTTCGACAAGTCAAGCTTCTTCAAGGATATTTCATCCAAGTCCATCAATTTCATAGATTCATTTACTTTCAAAAAGTATTCACCTATCTTGGATTTCATGGCGCATAGCCATTTTAACGGAGTCAGGGCCCATCATAACTTCTTTGCATGTAGTTGGTTTATTATTGTTCAAAAACAATCCTTTGTCCACAAATCATTTATTTGATCACAAAGTAAACCAAACCTACAAGGTTCAATAGGTACTTCGATCTCCATGGCTAAAACACTTTATAGTCATGGGAGCCATGATTGTCGTAGCCGCTTCCGGAACCATTTCCGATGCTGCGCTACTCTGATCATTATGCTCAGGTTCATCAACCTTATCAAGTTCTATTGTCCTCCAACTCAAATACTTCAGAAAACAATTTCTTGGAAATAAGCAAGTAATATTAACAAACACTTTTGTCTTTTACTTCATAGTGGAAAGAATTCCCAATCAATTCTCTGGGATAACCAACAAAGACATTCATCCGATTTTGGTTGTAAACTAATTTACTTATGCTATGCATACCAAAATTTAAGAAAAACTATTAGGGTTCATACCCATGCCATAACTCGTATGGTGTCATTTCAACGGATCATGATGATGCTCTATTTAGTGTAAAAGCGGTAGTCTCTAAAGCATAATCCACAAAATTATAATGGCATCAATATTTTATCTCATCATTGATCCAACAAGATTTGGATACATCTCTCGGATACTCCATCATCACTATGATACTCCAAGAAACGTGAGTTATAGAACAATTTCATAACTCTCTCAGATGTTCGCTAAAACTCGTAATTCAAATATTTCCACTATGATCCAATCATAGATATTTGACTTTTCTATTACGATGATTTCCACTTCATGCTGAAATTTATTTGAATCCATTCAAATGTTTCAAACTTCTTTCTTATCGAATATATCCACATATATATACTCAATTCATTGTTGGAAGTTTTCATGAAGTAGAAGAATCTCCCGCACACAACTATGCCCAGTGAACCACATACATCATCATGTATTTTTCCACTAAGTTAGTTGCATGTTCAACTCTTGGCCTATGAACGGTATTTTAGTCATTCTCTTTAGAAAAGATTTGCAAGCGTCAAACGATTCAAAAATCAAATGACTCCAAAAATCCATTTGCATGGAGTTTCTTCATGCGTTCCTTTCTAACATGACCTAAATGGCGGTTCCACAAATAAGTGGAATTCAAATCATTTGCCTTATGGCATTTTAGCGTCAGTGTTGTGTATGTGTATTTCACCATTAAAATTTATAATAACTTATCCATCGTACATGGAGTAATGTCATAATTTGATCAACTCATTGTTTTCATTTGACCAGAGCAAAATAACAATTATTAAGTTCTTTATTATAAATTCTAAGGGCTAGGTAGAATGCCAACGATAAACATAATAACACTTTATTATGTTCCAGACGTGCATTATTACCATATTCCTTATCAGTCACTTAGGCCATCGTATTCTTGTATTGCGTTGTATTGTATGACATCTCATACCAACCAATCTGGTACAAATACCCAAGAATTTCATTATGTGACAAAACAAAGAATACATCCATAACATGTATATCATGTATATACACCTGAGCTAGACTTTCTAGTCTTTTCTTTCTTTCTGCCAAATATCTTTTGTAGTTTCTCTTTTAGCTTTCCTCATTCTCAGAAAACACTTCACCTTCAATAACTTCTAGGTCCATTGGTCAAATACCAATAACCTTGAGGTTCTTTCTTTGAAGTTGATCATCATATGACAAGTGTTCTAGATTTCACTTATTAGTAACTTTGTAATATGATGAACAATTTCACTCATAATTTTATCCATCAATTCATGACAACTTTTTGAGACCATGTCTGCACATGCTAGGTGTTGGAGATATGCCCAAGAGGCAATAATAAAGTGGTTATTATAATATCTTTGTGTTTATGATAAATGTTTATATACCATGCTATAATTGTATTAACCGAAACATTGATACATGTGTGTTATGTAAACAACAAGGAGTCCCTAGTAAGCCTCTTGTATAACTAGCTTGTTGATTGATAGATGATCATGGTTTCGTGATCATGAACATTGGATGTTATTAATAACAAGGTTATGTCATTAGTTGAATGATATAATGGACACACACCCAAATGAGCGTAGCATAAGATCAAGTCATTAAGTTCATTTGCTATAAGCTTTCAATACATAGTTGTCTTAATCCTTCGACCATGAGATCATGTAAATCACTTACACCGAAAGGGTACTTTGATTACATCAAACGTCATTGCGTAAATGGGTGACAATAAAGGTGGGATTAAGTATTTGGAAAGTGTGAGTTGAGGCATATGGATCAACAGTGGGATTTGTCCATCCTGATGACGGATAGATATACTCTGGGCCCTCTCGGTGGAATGTCATCTGATTAGCTTGCAAGCATATGAATAGTTCATAAGAGATCACATACCACGGTACGAGTAAAGAGTACTTGTCGGTAACGAGGTTGAACAAGGTATGGAGATACCGATGATCAAACCTCGGACAAGTAAAATATCGCGAGACAAAGGGAATTGGCATCATATGTAAATGGTTCAATCGATCACTAAGTCATCGTTGAATATGTGGGAGCCATTATGGATCTCCAGATCCCGCTATTGGTTATTGCTCGGAGAGGAGTCTCGACCATGTCTGCATAGTTCGCGAACCGTAGGGTGACGCGCTTAAGGTTCGATGTCGCATAAGTAGATTCGGAATATGAGATGGAGTCCGAAGTTTTTGTTCGGAGTCTCGGATGGGATCCAGGACATCACGAGGAGGCCCGGAATGGTCCGGAGAATAAGATTCATATAAGGAAGTCATTTTTCGGGGTTCGGAAAAAGTCCGGTGTTTTGACCGGAGCTTCTAGAAGGTTCTAGAGGGCCACCAGTGGGCCCACCACCCCGGGAGAGGCCACGTAGGCGCCACATGGCATGGTGGGGCCTCCCCACTATGACATGTGGGCCCAGGCCGGCCTACCCCTTGGAGATAAGATCTATCTCTTAAATTTAAATGGTTTAAATCTAGAGATAAGATCTATCTCTAATATAAAGTGTTTAAACGAAGAGATAAGGGGAAGGCTTGAGGGGGAAGAAAAGTCTCCCCCCTTGGCCGGCCAAAAGGGATATGTGGGGCCCAGGGGGAACCCTAGGCCGACCCCTCCCCCTATATAAAGAGGGGAGGGGGTGGCCGGCCATTCACCCCATCCACAACCCTAGTCGCCCCCTCTCTCTTCCACCTCCATACGCTGTGCAGGCTTAGGCGAAGCCCTGCAGCAATTCTTCTCCACCACCACCACCACGCCGTCGTGCTGCTGGGATTCCGTGGAGATCTACTACACCTCCGCTGCCCGCTGGAACGGGAGAGGAAGGAGCTTCATCGACACCGTACGCGCGACCGGAAGTGCTGCCGGATTGCAGCACCGGGACGATCGTCTACACCAACAACGAGATTAATCTCGTAGGCTTTGGAATCTTCGAGGGTTAGTCTCATCTCCATCTCGTTGCTTAGATCTAGTAGATTGGATCTTGGGTGTTCCATAGATTAGATCTGTTGGTTTTATTCGCTTTGCGGTAGGAAAATTTTTGTTTTCTATGCAATGAACCCCATCAGTGGTATCAGAGCCACGTCTATGCATAGATCTGTTGCACGAGTAGAACACAATGGTTTGTGGGCGGTGATGCTTTTGTTGCTTTAGTTTGTGTACTTTGCTTCTTGCGGGATGGTGGGATGAAGCGGCCGGGCTAACTTTACATGACCGCGTCTCATGAGACTTGCTCCACGCTTGACATGCAACTTGTATTGCATAAGTGGCTTTGCGGGTGTCTGTCTCTCCCACCATAGTGAAGATTGTAATTTGCACTTCTATTGTCAACACTAGCATCACCGTTGTGGTTCATGTTCGTAGGTAGATTGGATCTTACTCGAAAACCCTAAACCACGTAAAAGATGCAAACCAAATTAGAGGCGTCTAACTTGTTTTTGCAGGGTTTGGTGATGTGATATGGCCATAATGTGATGATGATTATATTCGATGTATGAGATGTTCATTGATGTATTATGGCAACCGGCAGGAGCCTAATGGTTGTCTTTAATTTTTGTTAAAGACCTGCGTGTCTATTCATCATGTAATAGCTTTATTCCAAGTAGTTGTTATAGTAGCTATAAGTGATGGACAACCATGAAGCGGCGCCACTGACCTTGACGCCATGCTGGTGATGATGGAGATCATGTCCGTGCTTTGGAGATGGAGATCAAAAGCACAAGAAGAAAGGCCATATCATATCACACATTATGAATTGCATGTGATGTTAATCTTTTTATGCATCTTATTTTGCTTAGATCGCGACGGTAGCATTATAAGATGATCCCTCTCACTAAATATCAAGATAATAAAGTGTTCATCCTTAGTATGCACCGTTGCTAAGACTTGTCGTTTCGAAGCATCTCGTGATGATCGGGTGTGATAGACTCTACATGTGCATACAACGGGTGCAAGCCAGATTTGCACACGCGGATACTAAGGTTGCCTTGACGAGCCTAGCATGTACAGACATGGTCTCGGAACACGGGATACCGAAAGGTAGAGCATGAGTCATATGAATGATATGATGAACACTTTGAGTGTTCGCCTTTGAAACTACATCTTTTCTCGTGAAGATTGGACTTGGTGTAGTGGATTTGGTTCGTGTAATCACTAAGACAATGCGAGGGATGTTGTTTTGAGTGGGAGTTCACCTAGTTAATTTAAGAATTAAAACTGAACTCATTTTATCATAAACTTAGTCTAAACTCTTTGCAAATATGTTGTAGATCATGGCGCCCCCTCCATCAATTTTAACCAGTTCCTAGAGAAAGAAAAGCTTAAGGGCAATGGTAGCAACTTCACCGACTGGTCCCGTCATGTGAGGATTTTCCTCACTGGCGTGAGCATGCAATTTGTGCTCGAAGCACCGCTAGGTCCCCCACCACCTCCTGTGTGTCCGAGGACATAAAGAATGTTTATGAGACTCGGGTGACTCGGTACTCCGAAATTCAGTGTGCCATCTGTGCAGTTTAGAGGCAGAGCTCCAAAAGCGTTTTGAGCACCACGACCCATGTGAGATGATGCGTGAGCTCAAACTTATCTTTGAGACTCATGCAGCCGTGGAGAGCTATGAGGCCTCGAAACAGTTCTTTAACTCCATGATGGAAGAGGGCAGCTCCGTTAGTGAGCACATGTTCGCCATGTCCGGACATGCGAAGAAGCTCAGTGACTTGGGGATTGTGATCCCTAACAAGCTGGGTATTCATCGTGTCCTCCAATCACTGCCACCAAGTTACAAGAACTTCGTGATGAACTACAACATGCAGAACATGAACAAAGAGTTACCTGAACTCTTCTCCATGCTGAAGTCTGCTGAAGTAGAAATTAAGAAGGAGAACCAAGTGTTGATGGTCAACAAGACCACCGGTTTCAAGAAGCAGGGCAAGCCTAACAAGGGCAACTTCAAGAAGGGCGGCAAGAAAGTTGCAGCGCCTCCTGAGAAGCCTAAGGCTGGTCCTAAGCCTGAGACTGTGTGCTACTACTGCCAGGGGAAGGGGCACTGGAAGCGGAACGCACCAAATACTTGGCCGATCTGAAGAGCGGCCATGCCAAGAAGAAAGGTATATTTGATATACATGTTATAGATGTCTATCTTACTGGTTCTCGTAGTAGTGCCTGGGTATTTGATCCTGGTTCGGTTGCTCACATTTGTAACTCGAAACAGGAACTGCGGAATAAACGAAGCCTGGCAAGGGACGAGGTGACGATGCGCGTTGGAAATGGATCCAAGGTCGATGTGATCGCCGTCGGCTCCCTCTACATCTACCTTCGGGATTAGTTTTAAACCTTAATAATTGTTATTTGGTACCTGCGTTGAGCATGAACATTATATCTGGATCTTGTTTGATGCAAGACGGTTATTCGTTTAAGTCTGAGAATAATGGTTGTTCGATTTATATGAGTAATGTCTTTTATGGCCATGCACCTGAGATGAATGGTTTATTCTTGTTAAATCTCGATAGTAGTGATACACATGTTCATAACATTGATGCTAAGCGAATTAAATTGAATGATAATTCTACTTATATGTGGCACTGTCGTCTTGGTCATATTGGAGTGAAGCGCATGAAGAAACTCCATTCCGATGGACTTCTTGAGTCACTTGACTTTGAGTCACTTGACAGATGCGAAGCATGTCTAATGGGAAAAATGACTAAGACTCCATTTTCTGGTACAATGGAGCGAGCTACTGACTTATTGGAAATCATACATACCGATGTGTGCGGACCAATGAGTGTAGCATCGCGCGGTGGTTATCGTTATGTTCTAACCTTCACGGATGATCTGAGTAGATATGGGTATATTTACTTTATAAAACACAAGTCCGAGACTTTTGAGAAGTTCAAGGAATTCCAAAGTGAAGTAGAAAATCAACGTAACAAGAAGATTAAGTTTCTGCGTTCTGATCGCGGAGGCGAATATCTGAGTTATGAGTTTGGCATGCATTTAAAGAAATGCGGAATACTTTCACAGTTGACACCGCCGGGAACACCACAGCGTAATGGTGTGTCCGAACGTCGTAATCGAACTCTCTTAGATATGGTTCGTTCTATGATGTCTCTTACCGATTTGCCATTATCGTTTTGGGGCTATGCTTTAGAGACAGCCGCATTCACTTTAAATAGGGCACCATCTAAATCCGTTGAAACGACACCGTATGAATTATGGTTTGGGAAGAAACCTAAGCTGTCGTTCCTTAAAGTTTGGGGTTGCGATGCTTATGTAAAGAAGTTACAACCGACAAGCTAGAACCCAAAGCGGAGAAATGCGTCTTCATAGGATACCCTAAAGAAACAATTGGGTATACTTTCTATCACAGATCCGAAGGCAAAATCTTTGTTGCCAAGAACGGATCCTTTCTTGAGAAGGAGTTTCTCACTAAAGAAGTGACTGGAAGAAAAGTAGAACTCGACGAGGTTGATGAACCTTCTCTCATAGATCAGAGTAGCGCAGTGCCGGAAGAAGTTCCTGTGCAGCCTGCACCGATAGGAGAGGAAGCAAATGATGATGATCATGAAACTTCGAACGAGGAAGCTACTGAACCTCGCAGATCGACGAGGGAATGTACCACTCCTGATTGGTATGATCCCTGTCTAAATGTCATGATTGTGGACAACAATGATGAGGACCCTGCGACGTATGAAGAAGCGATGATGAGCCCAGATTCCAACAAATGGCAAGAAGCCATGAAATCCGAAATGGGATCCATGTATGATAACAAAGTATGGACTTTGGTAGACTTACCTGATAGCCGCAAGGCTGTCGAGAATAAATGGATCTTCAAGAGAAAAACAGATGCTGATGGTAATATTACTGTCTATAAAGCTCGACTTGTCGCAAAGGGTTTCCGACAAATTCAAGGAGTTGACTACGATGAGACTTTCTCACCTGTAGCGAAGTTAAAGTCTGTGAGGATTTTGTTAGCAATAGCTGCATTTTTCGATTATGAGATTTGGCAGATGGATGTCAAAACGGCGTTCCTTAATGGTGACATTGAGGAAGAGTTGTATATGGTACAACCCAAAGGTTTTGTCGATCCTAAAAATGCTGACAAGGTATGCAAACTTCAGCGTTCCATTTATGGACTGAAGCAAGCATCCCGGAGTTGGAACCTACGCTTTGATAGAGTGATCAAAGATTTTGGTTTTATACGGACTCATGGTGAGGCCTGTATTTACAAGAAAGTGAGTGGGAGCTCTGTAGCGTTCCGATATTATATGTAGATGACATATTATTGATTGGGAATGATATAGAACTTTTAAGCAGCATTAAAGGTTATTTGAATAAGTCTTTTTCAATGAAAGACCTTGGTGAAGCAGCATACATTTTAGGCATCAAGATTTATAGAGATAGATCAAGACGCCTAATAGGCCTTTCACAAAGTACATATCTGGACAAGATTCTAAAGAAGTTTACAATGGATGAAAGCAAGAAAGGGTTCTTGCCTATGTTGCCAGGTAAGGTCTTGAGTAAGACTCAAGGTCCGGCTACGGCAGATGAAAGAGAAAGGATGAGCAAGATCCCCTATGCTTCGGCAGGCTCTATCATGTACGCCATGCTGTGTACTAGACCGGATATCGCACATCTGTTAGTTTGACCAGCGAGATATCAAAGTGATCCAGGGATGGAACACTGGACAGCGGTCAAGAATATCCTGAAGTACTTGAAAAGGACTAAGGATATGTTTCTTTGTTATGGCGGTGACCAAGAGCTCGTTGTAACCAGTTACACCGATGCAAGTTGGAACACCGATCCTGATGACTCTAAGTCTCAGTCTGGGTACGTGTTTATATTGAATGGTGCGGCAGTAAGCTGGAGAGTTCCAAGCAATGCACGGTGGCGAAATCTTCAACAGAATCTGAATATATAGCGGCTTCAGAGGCTTCATCGGAAGCGGTATGGATGAAGAGGTTCATTGTTGAGCTTGGTGTGGTTCCTAGTGCATTGGACCCGCTAGTCATTTATTGTGACAACACGGGTGCCATCGCCAATGCAAAGGAACCAAGGTCACACAAGAAGCTGAAGCATATCAAGCTGCGTTTTCATTCGATTCGCGAGTACATCGAAGATGGTGAAGTAGAGATTTGCAAAGTACACACGGATCTGAATGTTGCAGATCCGTTGACTAAAGCTCTCCCAAGGGCAAAGCATGACCAACACCAGAATGCAATGGGTGTTAGGTACCTTACAATGTAATCTAGATTATTGACTCTAGTGCAAGTGGGAGACTGTTGGAGATATGCCCAAGAGGCAATAATAAAGTGGTTATTATAATATCTTTGTGTTTATGATAAATGTTTATATACCATGCTATAATTGTATTAACCGAAACATTGATACATGTGTGTTATGTAAACAACAAGGAGTCCCTAGTAAGCCTCTTGTATAACTAGCTTGTTGATTGATAGATGATCATGGTTTCGTGATCATGAACATTGGATGTTATTAATAACAAGGTTATGTCATTAGTTGAATGATATAATGGACACACACACCCAAATGAGTGTAGCATAAGATCAAGTCATTAAGTTCATTTGCTATAAGCTTTCAATACATAGTTGTCTTAATCCTTCGACCATGAGATCATGTAAATCACTTACATCGAAAGGGTACTTTGATTACATCAAACGTCATTGCGTAAATGGGTGACAATAAAGGTGGGATTAAGTATTTGGAAAGTGTGAGTTGAGGCATATGGATCAACGGTGGGATTTGTCCATCCGATGACGGATAGATATACTCTGGGCCCTCTCGGTGGAATGTCATCGATTAGCTTGCAAGCATATGAATAGTTCATAAGAGATCACATACCACGGTACGAGTAAAGAGTACTTGTCGGTAACGAGGTTGAACAAGGTATGGAGATACCGATGATCAAACCTCGGACAAGTAAAATATCGCGAGACAAAGGGAATTGGCATCGTATGTAAATGGTTCAATCGATCACTAAGTCATCGTTGAATATGTGGGAGCCATTATGGATCTCCAGATCCCGCTATTGGTTATTGCTCGGAGAGGAGTCTCGACCATGTCTGCATAGTTCGCGAACCGTAGGGTGACGCGCTTAAGGTTCGATGTCGCATAAGTAGATTCGGAATATGAGATGGAGTCCGAAGTTTTTGTTCGAGTCTCGGATGGGAACCAGGACATCACGAGGAGGCCCGGAATGGTCCGGAGAATAAGATTCATATAAGGAAGTCATTTTGGGGTTCGGGAAAAAGTCCGGTGTTTTGACCGGAGCTTCTAGAAGGTTCTAGAGGGCCACCGGTGGGCCCACCACCCCGGGAGAGGCCACGTAGGCACCACATGGCATGGTGGGGCCTCCCCACTATGACATGTGGGCCCAGGCCGGCCTACCCCTTGGAGATAAGATCTATCTCTTAAATTTAAATGGTTTAAATCTAGAGATAAGATCTATCTCTAAAATAAAGTGTTTAAACGAAGAGATAAGGGGAAGGCTTGAGGGGGAAGAAAAGTCTCCCCCCTTGGCCGGCCAAAAGGGATATGTGGGGCCCAGGGGGAACCCTAGGCCGACCCCTCCCCCTATATAAAGAGGGGAGGGGTGGCCGGCCATTCACCCCATCCACAACCCTAGCCGCCCCCCTCTCCACCTCCATACGCTGTGCAGGCTTAGGCGAAGCCCTGCAGCAATTCTTCTCCACCACCACCACCACGCCGTCGTGCTGCTGGGATTCCGTGGAGATCTACTACACCTCCGCTGCTGGAACGGGAGAGGAAGGAGCTTCATCGACACCGTACGCGCGACCGAGTACGGAAGTGCTGCCGGATTGCAGCACGGGGACGATCGTCTACACCAACAACGAGATTAATCTCGTAGGCTTTGGAATCTTCGAGGGTTAGTCTCATCTCCATCTCGTTGCTTAGATCTAGTAGATTGGATCTTGGGTGTTCCATAGATTAGATCTGTTGGTTTTATTCGCTTTGCGGTAGGAAAATTTTTGTTTTCTATGCAACGAACCCCATCACTAGGCTCATAAAGTTTAACCCTAGTATTCGCATGTGCAAATCTGGCTTGCACCCGTTGTATGCACACGTAGAATCTATCACACCCGATCATCACGTGATGCTTCGAAACGACGAGTCTTAGCAACGGTGCATACTAAGGATGATAACTTCATGGATACGCGAATATTATTAGTGCCCCAATAGTTGGAGGATTGTGACGCCTGGCGTCTTCAACCTTCATACATTCCCATAAAACTTATGAGTTTATGTAGTCTCACCAAATTATATTCTATCATCTTGCAATAAGGTCTTAGATATCACATATATCTCAAACCTTGATTATTTCTGAAAACTAAATTTTCAGCTCCTTACTTTTCAAATAAATTTGAACTTCAAGTTTGACGGAGACAAGATAACTTTAGGTACTAATTGAAACCATAGCTCTTTGACTCAACAATATGAGGTTTACTAAAAGTTTGCAATAGGACTTAATCAATTCTTGATTCTTTAACAATACGGTACCAATCCGTAAAGTTTCTTGTCAGATTTTAACAGTATTTCTATCTCAATAATAAGACTAGCGCATGGTAGAAAAACGGATGCCAATACTACAAAATTAATTCAAAATACTACTCAGACTATGTTTATGATAATTAGCTCTTGTTTTAATCTAATTACTAATGAACTCCCACTTAATACAACATACCTCATAGTTGTTAAGTGGTACACGATCCAAATCCACTACACCAAAACCGATCATCACGTGAGATGATGTAGCTTCAATGGTGAACATCAACATGTTGATCATATCATCCATATGACTCGTGTTCAACCTTTCGGTTTCCGTTGTCCCGAGGCCATGTCTGTACATGCTAGGCTCGTCAAGCAAACCCAAGTATTCCGCGTGTGCAACATGGCTTACACCCGTTGTATGTGAACGTTGAATCTATCACATCCGATCATCACGAGATGCTTCGAAACGACAAACTGTACAACGGTGCATACGAGGGGAGAACACTTTATTATCTTGATATTAATGTGAGGATCATCTTATAATGCTACCGTCGCGATCTAAGCAAAATAAGATGCATAAAGGATTAACATCACATGCAGTTCATATGTGATATGATATGGCCCTTTGTCTTTGCGCGATCTTCATCTCCAAAGCACGGACATGATCTCCATCATCAACGGGCATGATCTCCATCATCATCAGCGTAGCGTCAAGGTCCATGGCGCCGTCTTCATGGTTGTTCACCTCATGTAGCAACTATTACAACTACTTTGAAATACTACTCAACATGAAATATAAAGACAACCATAAGGCTCCTGCCGGTTGCCACAATACAATAATGATCATCTCATACATATTCATCATCATATTATGGACATATCACATCACCAAACCCTGCAAAAACAAGTTAGACGTCTCTAATTTGGTTTGCATATTTTACGTGGTTTAGGGTTTTCGAGTAAGATCTAATCCACCTACGAACATGAACCACAACGGTGATACTAGTGTTGTCAATAGAAGAGTAAATTGAATCTTCACTATAGTAGGAGAGACAGACACCCGCAAAGCCTCTTGTGCAATACAAGTTGCATGTCGAACGAGGAACAAGTCTCATGAACGCGGTCATGTAAAGTTAGTCCGAGCCGCTTCATCCCACTATGCCACAAAGATGCAAAGTACTCAAACTAAAGATAACAAGAGCATCAACGCCCACAAAACCATTGTGTTCTACTCGTGCAACCATCTATGCATAGACACGGCTCTGATACCACTGTAGGATAACGTTGCATAGAAAACAAAATTTTTCATACCGCGAACACGCAATCCAAGCCAAGATGCAATCTAGAAGACGGTAGCAACGAGGGGATATCGAGTCTCACCCTTGAAGAGATTCCAAAGCCTACAAGATGAGGCTCTTGTTGCTGCGGTAGACGTTCACTTGCCGCTTGCAAGCGCGTAGAAGATCTTGATCACGATTGCCGGCGCCACGAACGGGCAGCACCTCCGTACTCGGTCACACGTTCGGTTGTTGATGAAGACGACGTCCACCTCCCCGTTCCAGCGGGCAGCGGAAGTAGTAGCTCCTCTTGAATCCGACAGCACGACGGCGTGGTGTCGGTGGTGGTGGAGAAATCCGGAGCTTCGCTTAAGCGTGCGGGATGTGGTGGAGGAGAGAGACCGCTAGGGTTTGGGGAGAGAGGGGGTTGGGCGCCGGCCCTCTAAGGGGTGCGGCCAAGGCTGAGGCTTGAAGTGGTCAGCCCCCTCTCCTATGCCCCTCATTATATAGGTGGAAGCCCCAAGAGTTGTAGTCCAAGTCTTCGAATAAGACCCCAACACTAAAACCTCCCATATGTGGGAAACCTACTCAAGGAGGGAGTCCCACTCAAGGTGGGACTCCCACCTTTCCTTGAGGTGGGGTGGCCGGCCACCTCTAGGTGGAGCCCACCTGGGACTCCTCCTTTAGGGTTTGGCTGGCCAAGCTTGTGGAGTCCTTCCGGGACTCTACCTTCCATAGTGCATTTCTTCCGGACTTTTCTAGAACCTGCCATAAATGCACCGGATCATTTCCAAACTTGGAATATGACTTCCTATATATGAATCTTATTCTCCGGACCATTCCGGAACTCCTCGTGATGTCCGGGATCTCATCCGGGACTCCGAACAAATATTCGAACTCCATTCCATATTCAAGTTCTACCATTTCAACATCCAACTTTAAGTGTGTCACCCTACGGTTCGTGAACTATGTGGACATGGTTGAGTACTCACTCCGACCAATAACCAATAGCGGGATCTGGAGATCCATAATGGCTCCCACATTCAACGATGACTTTAGTGATCGAATGAACCATTCACATACGATACCAATTCCCTTCGTCACGCGATATTTTACTTGTCCGAGGTTTGATCTTCGGTATCACTCTATACCTTGTTCAACCTCGTCTCTGACAAGTACTCTTTACTCGTGGTATGTGGTCTCTTATGAACTTATTCATATGCTTGCAAGACATTAGACGACATCCCACCGAGAGGGCCCAGTATATCTATCCGTCATCGGGATGGACAAATCCCACTGTTGATCCATATGCCTCAACTCATACTTTCCGGATACTTAATCCCACCTTTATAACCACCCATTTACGCAGTGGCGTTTGGTGTAATCAAAGTACCTTTCCGTATAAGTGATTTACATGATCTCATGGTCATAAGGACTAGGTAACTATGTATCGAAAGCTTATAGCAAATAACTTAATGACGAGATCTTATGCTACGCTTAATTGGGTGTGTCTATTACATCATTCATATAATGATATAACCTTGTTATTAATAACATCCAATGTTCATGATTATGAAACTAATCATCTATTAATCAACAAGCTAGTTAAGAGGCATACTAGGGACTTCTTTGTTGTCTACATATCACACATGTACTAATGTTTCGGTTAATACAATTATAGCATGATATATAAACATTTATCATAAACACAAAGATATAATTAATAACCACTTTATTATTGCCTCTAGGGCATATCTCCTTCACGATGCTGCACTACCCACTGCTGATATAGCTCGTAAATTTGTCTATGGGGCCGACTTGGTCAGCAGAGAGCGGCTGCATAAACTGCCAACGCATATGCGGAATTTGCATCAGTTGGTACCTTGATGCGTGCAAGGAGAACATAACTTACATCGTGGCGAAGATCCCATTTGAATATTACTAGCGAAAGGAGGAGATCCATATTGAGATGAATGAACTCTGGAAGTTATTCAATTTAGAAGCCCTCGACAAATCTCTCATGAGTTGCTATTGCTTGTAAGTTGTTAACTACATATAAGTTCATGTTCATTCAGTTCATGTTCGTTTTCATTGCATATACTCATTATATCTTATGTGTTCTCTTATGCAGACTGAAGATCAATGAATGCAAAAGTAATAATATTATTAATATTGAGTTTGTTGACCCAGATAAAGTACATGTTGAAACGGTAAAGCATAAAGGCGAAGAAACGGGGGGAAACCTACTAACGTTTTTGGGGGAGCAATATTTCTGTGATTCAATACTGTTTCCTTACAACTACGAGTGAGAGTCTTAATGATCTGTTATGCACATTCAATTTTTCTTACTCGATGTTAAGTGTAATTCCTGACATATATACATAAACATGTGCAGCTTCCACTGGATTCTACTAGACATTCAAGCTGATAAGGGAATAGTTGAAGTAAGGGACCCAATGAGTAGAGGCCTGGACGGGTCCCACGAGTTGCAGAAGTTGCTCGAAGTGTAATTTCCTTCATTGCCGCGCTATATGTTTATTGAGATATCAATTAATTATCCACTCATTCAATCATTCTTTTGCCTGGCAGGGCTTGGAGAGCTTTCAGGAACCATACTGAGGATACCTGGCAGAAGGCTAACATTTACTCCTGTACCGTGCGCCCAGTAGCCACAAGGGACGAATCTATGTGGATACTACGTTTGCGAGTTCATTCGCATGTTAAACACGGAGAAGCACAACAATAATAAATTCAACGTAAGCAATAACATTCACAACTTTATTTATTATCATTAATATTTCGTTATCAAGATTGATATAGTCATACTCATCTCATTTTCCTATATAGGTCGCCTTCATGCGGGACACACTCCAACCAAAGGAACACCTACTAGGAATTGCGGAGGAAGTGGCGGGACTTTTGGTTAGAGAAGTAATAGACAACAACGGCTTGTTTAGTCCAAATAGGTGCTCTGCCTCACGTGATTAGAGCAGTAATAGAGAACTACGGCTTGCGGAGGAAACGACGGTCTTTAGTCCCGGTAGTCGTGAGCTCCATGTATATGTGTAAGGGGAATCTACGAATACATCGACTTTTGCTTCCAATATTTGTTTGATCGATCTATATATAATGAATGAACATGTACAACTTGTAGTAGTGTACAAATATATGCAACTTTTATTTTGAATGAAAAATGAAATAAAAGGGGGCGGTGGGGGGGGCTGCACCCCTCAAACCCTAAAGCAGCAGCGTTCTGCGCGCGCCACGTAGAGAACCGTTTGTCGCGGGTGGTAATACCGCCCGCGACAAAATGAGCTGTCCCCTGCGCGCCCCGCGCCTGCCACGTGGTGGACCATATGTCGCGGGTGGTAAGCGACCCGCGACAAAAGGGTGGACCTTTTGTCGCGCCTTCGTTGTTGCGGCTGGCCGCTCGCGACAAAAGGCCCTTACGACCCGTCACAAATAGCCTGTTTTCCACTAGTGATTGTTTACATTGAGATATCGGTTGCATTGTGATTTGCAGGTGAGGATTGGGTTGGCAAGAGAGCCTGCCGTAGCATGTTAGTACTTGAGTTCATGTCCATCTCATCGACACGGTTCGTTGCCCTCCGCCTCAACTTCGCCGAGCAAGCACTTTGGTACTCTTCCTTCATTACCAGTGCTCTGATTCTTTTGTGCACCAGATGGATGTGTAAGCGTGTATGTATTCTATGCCCTCGCCTCTTCGTCGTGCCCAGATACATTATTGGCTTGGAAGTGTAATTAAACATATTTTGTTTTATATTGAAGTCTTTACCTCTGAATGATTTAGTCACAATTTCTTAATAATTAAGTGACTGATGAATGTAACTGTGTGATATATTTACTTCACCATGCCATCATTAGAATACAGAAATGCGCTGTTTTACTTTCTGAGTTCTCTTTAGATTAGCATTGATCAAGTCCTTACTTGTCTTCAGAGTTCATACAGTTATAACATGTATCTTGCAAAGCATGTGCAGTCAAATTTCAATGTTGTAGGCTCACCGATTTTTGTGGCAGTGATATATAGCTGATTTCTAAAAATAATAACCAGAACAGTTTTTATTGGGCATCAATTTCCACATATGCAAGTGGTGTATGCAAGCATCACCTTATGGGCATCAAATATTCTTGTTGGATCCAAACTACTGAAATTTCCCTATTGTATATATATGTACTGCTTTTGATCATCTTTTGTTCAGAATGTAAGGAAGATCCAGTGTTCTTGTCATCTATTTTTAGCAGCTGCTCTTGTGGTTATATAAATACTATGGGATTTCTTTTGTTGGTTGTGGGATGCACGGGTGCATGTAGTAAATGTTTTTTTTAAATTAGTAATGAGAATCTTAAAAATTGAGAAGATAGAAGACCTCACAAGAATAAAGGCAGGGAATACACCCATTCATTTCTAAAAATTGTCAGAATGATCTTGACTTGTCAATAATCCCCTTCAATGCTGGTAAATATACATATTGTTGAAACATGTTTGAGAAACTAATACAAAGTAAGCCAACAATAGAGAAGTGACATTTGAGTATATATATTATTTTTTGGAATTTTAATAAACTAATGTGTGGAGTATAATTGAATTTTCGTGCGTTGCGCGTGCAATCTTGCTAGTGTTAGAAACAAAGTAATAATTAATGTGTATGTTGCAATTCGTCTTGGCTCCCGGGAGCATTTGCTCCCGGATTTTTGAGGAGCAAATTTTGTTTTTCAAACTTTTTCAAAAAATTCCGAAAAAAATCATGCACATACCTGACCATGGCACGCACCACCTTGTGAAATGTCGCTGCGAAATGTCATCGTATGCGTCCTGGGATCTCATTTCATGTCAGAAATTTGTCATTTTTGTCCAGAGCGCATACAATGACATTTTGCAACGAAATTTTACACGGTGGTGCGTGCCATGGTCAGGTACATGCATGATTTTTTTCGGAATTTTTTGACAAGTTTTCGATTTGTTTTAATTTTTCGAGAAAACCGGGAGCAAATGCTAACTCAAATGAGTATATATGATACTAACTCTGTTTATTTTTTGATGTTGTAAGTTTTATCTAAATTCAAATGTATCTAGATATTCTTTAATGCATGGATACATTTAAATTTAGACGAAGCTTTCTACATCAATTAATGGATGGAGGGAGTAGTATCTGTTTACCTGAAAAAATGTTCCGATGACTGTTTTTTTAAAACAATGTTCTGATGACTTTGTAGAGATGAAAAGGAGAATTCAACGGCTAGCAAGCAACGGTCGACTCTGTTTCCCAAAGTTTTTCCTGTGAACCGAACAGACCACTTTTTTCCCTTCATTAGTTCTTTCCACAGGTTTGTTCATTCCACTTCCACCCAATTCCGAACATCGCGTCTCAGTTCTCCCACACATCTCATATTCCTGCATATTTCTCATCCCTCCTCGTGCTCAATGGCGACGGCCGTCAGGGTCAGCCCGCTGGATGACGCCGAGGGGTACCTTCGCTGGAAAGAATCGATGCTCCTCCGCCTCGGCATCGTCCGCGTCGCCCACGTGCTCACCGAGGACCCGCCGGCCGGCGACGAGGGCGGCGCGCCGGCGGCGGCGAAGCAGTGGGCGCACGACGACGCCCTCTGCCGCGGCTACATCCTCGCCACGCTCTCCGACCGCGTCTTCCCCGACTACGTCCGCCACGCCACCGCCAGGGAGCTGTGGGACGCCGTGGCGCGCACCTACGACGTGGGCACCTCCCAGGTCGAGCTGCAGCGGATGCTCAGAGAGTTCGCGTTCGACGTGCGCGCGCCACTCCTGGAGCAGGTCGCGCACGCGGAGGCGCTAGGCGCCCGCCTAGTGCCCTCTTTTGGTTGCATGGCTTACCACCTGCGCAGCAGGCATCCTGTCTTTTCCTGCTGGGCCCTCCCTCTCCACATAGGCATGGACGACATCTGGAGTACCGCTCGACTCTTCGATGAAATGCGCGTCTCGCTCAATGAGGACCAGCTCGATAAGCTTCTCCGGGACTTGGTTAAGACGGGGCGATTCTACTGCAAGCCGGAGTAGAAGATGAGGCCGCAACGATGCTGAGCTTTTGCTTCCTCATGGTGCTATTTCAGTAGTGTTTAGCTCTGGCTAGCCGTCGTCATTGACACCCGCAAGGTGTTCGACCAACCCCTGGTCGGTTTTTCTTCTTTTTTCCAGCAACTTGATGATGATGTTTGAATGACTAGTCAAATTGGTGATGTTAAACTTAGGTAGACATAATCTTAGTACTCATCTATGCAGTGCTACTGTTCGAGAAAGAAAATCTATGCACTACTACTTGGTATGCTAAAGATTTCAGAGCAGTCTGGACTGCGGAAGGAAGAAGCCATGTTATCGGTGGATCGACAATGTTGTTGCTCCTGTTCAGTTATCAACTTGTCAATGTGATTAGTACCTAGCTTGTCCGTTATTAAAGGAGGCCTTAGAGCATCTTCATGCGCGTCCCGCAAAGCGCCCCCAAATGGATTTGGAGCGCGCCGGATAAAAAAAACGTTTTCAGCCGCGTCCTCAAAGCCTCTTTTTGTCCGGCGTGGCCCGAGCCTGTTCCCGCCCCACAGGGAACGCTCCGGACACGCCGGACACAACGAAAAGCGAGCGGGCTCCCACCTGTCGGCGACTATTTTCATAAACCGTTTTTCGCGCCTTTTATTTCTCGTCGCCCCTTCCCTCCCGCGCCTCCCACCCCTCCGCTGCCGCTGGATTTGCCGACTGTTTCGACGGCTGATCTCTTCTGAGAGTCGGCACCGTCGTCGCGGCTGGCACTCTCATCGGACGTTTCGTCGACGTCGCTTCGCCAGCGCGTCCCAGAAAGCGGCGTCAAATTCGCCCCACCTCCACGCACACAAGGTGTTCGACGACTTGCTAGGTAGGAGCGATTGCCGTTGTTCGTTGCCTCGTCTGTCGCGGCGTAGTTTTAACCATTGATTTTGCTTCAGACATGGATAACAACGACGAGATGCTTGTCCAACTGCTTGAGGACGAGAAAGCCTTCGACGATGACCTCCGGGAGCATTTGCTGATCATCGCGTCCCTCCAGCACATGCTTGACGCCAAGGCGGAAAAGAGGAAGAGGTCGCGCCGCGGAGGATCAAGGCCGGGGAGAAAGAAGTCGAAGCCCCGAACAGAGGATGGAGGGGCATACCATACTGCACAACGACTACTTCGCATATGACGCAACATAGGCCGACAATATTTGGCGCCGGTATAGGATGAGCAAGGTTTTGTTCATGAATATCCTCCACGACGTTCGAGAGTTCGACCCCTACTTCAAGCTCAAGCACGACGCTATAGGCGTTGCCGGGTTCTCGTCGATTCAGAAGTGTACCGCCGCCATGAGGATACTTGCATACGAAGCACCTGCCGATACACATGACGACTACCTTCGCATGAGTGAGTCTACTGTCATTGAGTGCATGTACAAGTTTTGCCGAGCTGTGGTGGAAAAGTTTGGCAAATACTACTTGAGAGGGCCAACTGAGGAAGAGACTGCAAGGATCATGGCATAAAATGCTGTTATATGCTTGGAAGCATCGATTGCATGCATTGGTCATGGAAGAACTACCCGTTTGCTTGGCAAGGTATATACAAAGGGCGTCATGGATATTGCAGTGTGGTGCTTGAAGCTATGGCAGATTAAGACATGTGGATTTGGCATTCTTTCTTTGGCATGACGGGATCACACAATGACATCAACGTGTTGAAGCAGTCTTCGGTGTTCAGCAGACTAGTGGAAGGCATGCTCCACCATGCAACTATGAGATCAATGGCCACCAATATACCAAAGGCTATTATCTAGCCGATGGTATATATCCAAAATTGGTCATTTTTTTCAAAACAATCTCGGCTCCATCAGGTCAGAAAAATTTCCACTTTGCTGCGCGACAGGAGGCTTGCGGGAAGGATGTCGAGCGGGCATTTGGTGTGTTTCAAGCTTAATTTGCAATTGTTCGGTACCCTGCTCTAAGCTGATCTCACGACCCAATGTGGGAGGTGATGCATGCTTGTGTGATAATGCACAACATGATCATCGAGGATGACCGCAAGAATCATGCCAGGACACATGTTGGTCCATATGAGTGTCAGGACCCTCTTGCGGAGGTTGATCATGAGTTGCATGCAGATTTTGCTGATTTCCTCGCCATGCATGCAGAGATCCGTTCATGATCAACTTCAAGCTGATCTCGTTGAGCATACGTGGAGGATCAAAGGATTATTAGCAAATGCCGCGGCACCTTGATCTAGCCCCATTTATTACATTTGTTTAGTTTTTTTTGTTTGTTGTGTTTTAATTTGAAAACAATCTCCGCAAAAATATTTATTTCTATGCTATATTTAAGAAATGGTTGTGTTTTCAAAAAAAAATAAAAAAAAGTTTGGGGGCGGCGTTTGGGGAACGCGGAGCAAGAGCAACGCCCCCCAAACACGGTACGAACAAAACACGTCCCCTAAATGCTCGATCCGGCGCCGTTTGGGGAACGTGACTGGAGATGCTCTTAACCCATGTCCGCATCAAACGTGCATTACTGATTCTGCTCACGGTTACCTTTTTTTTTGCAGTATTAGCATTCTGTTATTATTATCAACCCAAGAGTAAAAATGCATCATCTATCCTTCAGCTTAAAATGCATCATCGATCCTTCAGCTCAAGCTTGTCGGTACACAATTTCTGGTACAGTTCGAATTCTTTTTTTGGTTCTGGTCTCACTTAGGTTACTTGTACAGTTCAATTTTTTTGTTCAGTTATGGTCTCTGGCTTCTCGAAAAGCTCAAGGGGACAAAATGTATCCATCAGCTTACTTTCAATGATGATCGAGACACCCAGAATACCTTTTTTCTTTATAATCATTGAAACATACATTATCACCCAGCTTCATTTGGGACGTGGAGTAGCTTTGCCGATCCAACCTGTACTTATAGTAGATACACTTCTCAGCAAGATTTAACCATATCATTCAAAAACATCACATTCTTATCATCACCACAGTTTAGTCCTTTTTCTCCTTTCTAACGACTTCACTTTTACTTGTGGATCTGAACTATTAGCTGGATGTTGTAAACCTTTCAGCCTCTATGGTTGTTTCCAGGCCACTCACAAGTCATGTGTGTTTTCTGCCAGGATAAGTATGCACCATATCATTCAGCAAAGCTCTGCCCATCTGCATCATCAACGAAAGGTCAAGTCTTCATGGAAATGCATAATAATTTCTTGGATCGGATCGTGCGCCATCGTCTGAAACCATGATCATGAGATGTGATGTTAATTTTGACAAATCTGCCCAAAGACAACCTCAATACCATGATTGGCAGAGCACCCCACATAGAGTTCTTGGAGACTGACATCTATGCCAAGTTCATCATGTGGTCTTTTCCGATGGTAATGCTCATGTTTGGGACGGCATCAACCATAACTGGACACTGACCAAGAAAGGAAAGGTTACACTTGCTATTGCATAAAGGTTTGAAAAATTTGTCGAGCCTATGCTTTTCTTAGATTACAAATCCAAGAAAAGGTAGTCAATCCATTTCTTTTCTTATCGTTGCATAGACAAGAATGTTACAGTACAAGTTGCCGTGTAGGCCGCACGTTTTTTTTAATCAAACATTGGAAGTAGTACATAGGTGAGCTAAGGCAGCTCGAGTTCTACATGCAAGAAAACAGAGGAGGGAACCGACATGAGTCATCTTGTTGGTGCACGAGTTAGGTATAATTGGTATATATTTGTAATATTAATATAATTTTTTAATACATATATCCATAATTGTTCAGCAGCACAAACTAACCAATATCGACTTGATTGTCTTTTACATCTTTTATGCTAATTACCCATGATGATTTATGATCGTCTTGCGCTTGATTCTTTTTAAAGACCATATATCGCGCGTGGCCTTCCGTTTTCACGCGGTTGCTATAGCTGGCTCCCTCCTGTCTGATGTCTCACATGTCCGCTGCTCTTATACTGCTATTCAATGCAACTAGCATGCATGTTGGAGAGTGTGGCGTTTTGGAGGCCGGGCTACATGTAGCTATTTATTTTCAAAGACACAAAATTTGTATTTCAAAGTTTCAAAAAAGTCTAAAACAAAATCCTAGAGGTAGCAATGATGTATGCTACAAATGGTGCAGAATCTTAATGCAAACTGATTTATATTCTAGGCAACATGAAATTAACAAAATTTGACAAAATTAGTAATCTTGAAATATGTACTATTCTCTATAAAATTTCTCAAAATTTGTCATTTTTGTGTACCCTAGAATATAAAGTAGTTTGTATTGAGATTTCACACCATTGTACTATCCATCATTGGCTATCTGCAAAATTTTGATTCAGAATTTTTTAAATTTTGAAATACAAATTCTAAATGTTCGAAAATAAATAGCCATGTGTAGCTCGGCCTCCATTTGAAGTTTTTCGCATGTTGGATCGATAGCTTTCTAGCTCGCTGCTAACTAGCATGCAGACTCAAACGATTAGCTAGCTTCGGCTAACATAACTTGTGTACTACCTAGCTAGCTTTAGAGTAGGTAGCTAGCTTTTTCTCTTAATTTTTTTTTACCTAGCCTTGCCCTCCTTTGGTTGCAACCTTTGCTCTATTTTTGGTTGCTCGCGCGATGTTCGATGGTCGGCCCTGTTCCTATGGCCGCCCCCGCCCTCACTTATTCAACCGATTACGACGATCCCACGAAAGATGGCGAAGAAGTGGAAACATGCATGGCGTGGTTGGATATAGTGTTGATGGGTCTCCGGTGAGTACGTGGCCGCAATGGACGATGTTACAACTAAGTTTTTCCGTGATTTTATTAATGTTGCATAAGTTTGCTAATTTTGTAACAAGCACATATGAATTTTGTCGCAAAAGCACATGCAATTTGTTGTACTATTTAACTAGGTGTTTGCCATAAATTTATATTTCCCTCATATTATTCGATGTGGCATTAGTTATTTAAAAAATTAACATGATCATATAAATTTTGTTGGGAAAGCAGACGCTAAATGTTGTAAAGGTTGACTACAAGTGGAAAAAAATCAACTAGATTGGTTAAACACTTTCTTTTTAGTCATCTATAAATTTTGATAAAATAGTTGTTTGTTTTTGTTGTAACTAAATATGTAGCTATCACATACCAAATTTTCATAGCCACAAACACATGTTTGTTTGTTGTAATAGTTTATGATTTTGTGAAGATTTTGTAAACCAACCTGTAGCAAAATAATTGTTGTTTAACCAGCCTTTTATATACTTCAAATAAAATTGTGAAGATTTTGTTGTAACAGTACATTTTTGTATTGTTGTAAATCAATCTGCAGAAAATAAATTTATTTTGTTAGATAGTGTAAAACAAACTTGAAAAAAGTGGTGGCATAGCCGGCGCTAAATGTCCTAAACACGTCTACGTGAAATATTGTTGTGAGTTGCCTTGTTAACATTTTGTTTGGGCAGTCCTCTCTTCTTTTCTGACCGCTTTTGATAGTTTGAATTCCTCTTGCGTCAATTGGCAAGATGCTAAAACATGTATAGAAGTGAGAAACACACTAGTTAATGTGTATGTTGCTCAGTATATGATATTTGTTTACCTGAAAATAAAAGTTATGATGTCTGTTTGCAGAGATGAAAAGGAGAATGCAACGGCTAGCAGGCAACGGTCGACTCTGTTTTCCAGAACTTTTTCCTGTAAACGGAACAGACCACTTTAGTTTCTTCCCTACATTTCTTCAGTTTTCCCACAGGTTTGCTCATTCCACCCAACTCCGAACACCCGCGTCTCACACCCTCCTCGTACTCAATGGCCGTCAAGGTCAAGCTGCTGGATGACGGCGAGGGGTACGTCCGCTGGAAAGAGTCGATGCTCCTCCGTCTTCGTACCCTCCGCGTCGCCCACGTGCTCTCCGAGGACCCGCCGGCCGGCGACGACGGCGGCGCGCCGGCGGCGGCGAAGCAGTGGGCGCACGACGACGCCCTCTGCCGCGGCCACATCCTCGCCGCGCTCTCCGACCGCCTCTTCGCCGACTACGTCCGCCACGCCACCGCCAGGGAGCTGTGGGACGCCCTGGCGCGCACCTACGACCTGGACACCACCCAGGAGGAGCGGCGGCTGATGCTCCGAGCGTTCGAGTTCGACCTCGACGCGCCGCTCCTGGAGCAGATCGCGCACGCGGAGGCTCTAGCCACTGGCCTAGATTTCCCTTGGACTGATGGCCATTACTTGGCTCGCAGCCTATGCGGTAAGCATCCCGAACTGCTCCACGCGAGAAACCGAGGAGGGGACATAGACATGAACGATATCTGGCGTGTCGCTCGAATTTCTGAAGAAACGCGCGGGTTGCTGGCCGGCGTGGCCGCGATGAGGGCCAACTCGAGACCGGCCGTTACGGCAAGGCAGAAATAAAGAGGGGGCGCCGCTACGCCGGCAAGCCAAGCCGCAGTAGAAGAAGAGGCCGTACGTTCTGGAGCAAGGATGCTGAGCTTTAGCTTCTTGGGTGGAATTGGACTAGAGTTTACCTCTGGTTGGCCGTCGCCGTCGACACCCGCAAGGTGTTCGACGAATAGCCTGGTCTGTTTTTTCTGTTTCTTCCTCTTTTCTCCTGCAAGTTGATGATGTTTCAAATCAAATTGGTGATGTTGAAATTAGGTGTAGGTAATCTTAGTACTCATCTATGCACTGCTATTGTTCGAGGAAAAAAAATCTATTGCACTACTACTTTGTATGCTAAAGATTTAAGAGCGGTCTGGACCCTGGACTATGGAAGAAGCTTTGTTATCTGCAATGTTGTTTTGCTACGGCTCAGGTATCAACTTATCAATGGGCTTACTACTTAGTAGTAGTTTGTGTGCTATCAACCCGGTCTTATCCCATGAAACGTGCATTACCGATTCTACTCACAGTGACTATTTTCTTCTGTTTGCAGTACTAACTGATAAGTCATTTTCCCTCAAAACACACAAAAAAAACTGATAAGTCATTCTCTGGTATGCTATCTCGGTGGAGAGACCACTATTTGGAGTACTACTAGAATTCCATTATTTATCATTATTAACCCAAGTGTAAAATGCCTATTAGGTCCTTAAACTTTAATCCGACAAGTGCATGTCAGGTTTATATTGTTGCAGTTTGCACAATGAAACAAAGCTTTTTACTTGGCAAAGCTTTTCTCATGTAGCTTTAGCTAATATCATCTCAGAGTTGTAAGTTGATGCACTCCCAAATTTCTATCATTTCAGATAAATCCAAATTCGATAGAATGGAATTGTAGCATTATGTAAAATGTCTCCTCGCATCTATGTTTCACACGACAACTATCACCCATCTTGGAAGCAACAAAACATGAGCTGAAACTAATTCACCCATCTTGGAAGAAATAAAACATGAGCTGAAACAACTTTACGAAATCATTGCTCCTTCATGTGCTCTCATGGAAGATTTTGCCGCCACCACCAGATCTCAGCATCATGATCATATTACATTTGCTGATGGCCTCATAGGTGTGTGCAGTGTGCTACTTGGAGCATTGTGCGTGCAGTGCTAGCTGCTAGGTGTACATGATGGCCATGCGCATCTAAAGGTGCCGATCATGAATGCATAATGTCTGCAGGTGGTGCCTCCTGGATACAGTCGTCCCCACTCCTTTGCCAACCATAGAGCATTCTTTCTCCTCCCTCAGACTCTGCCCCCGCGTGTGTGTCGGTTTCACCACGTAGAGAGACTTAAGAAAAAAAAAGGCCCAAGGAACCAAAGTCAGTCTAGAGGCCAAAATCAGTTTATAGTTCATATGAAAGTTTAGCAACAAACCTGTACTAAACGAAGTCACACCTCAAACTTTTGAGGGGTTTCTATCCCTCAGCCGCGCCTGTGCTTCAGCAATCTCTTTCTTCAGAGAGTCGATTGTTTTTTGCAGCACAACATTTTCGGTTTCTCGGGCAGCAGATGCCTCTTCAATCATTTCCCTCGTCCCAACTTCCCGTCTTGGCAGGTAAGCTCCTTTGTTCCTATTCGTTCCAGCTGCATCTCCGTCCTTCGCGTCTTTCACCCGCCCAAATGGTTTGAGGTAGTAAAGTGTATTTGTTGAAACTGCTCTCCTGGGAAGTTCAGGATTTGCATCGACAAGATTCCCAGAAGACATCTTATTGTTTCCTACAGAATTTTAAAAAATAGATGTGAGGAAGGCTGCATTAGCAATAGATTGTTGTGATCTCTGATTTTCCTTTTGTCTGGATTGAAGTATGGAACTGCCGCTTCATGAACTCTTATACCTGTGCTCTTCCTATTAACCAAAGTTTTAAATAGCGCTATCTTATCGCTATAGCATCGTTATAGCGGATTCACATACCTTCGGGAACATGACCTCTTCTCGCAACTAGTACCTACTAAGGGGTCGCAATTCTGGAACTCAATCCAGAAAGTCAAATGGTACTTCAAGCTTGGCGCGAAGCATTGTGTCCGGAATGGGAAACGGACTTTCTTTTGGCTTGATTGGTGGCTGGGCACCTCTCCTCTCAAGGACAGGTACCCGGTGCTTTTCAGCTGTTGTGACTCACCGTTTATTACGGTGTCTGGGGCCAGGGATGGCCTGGGTTGGCGCTTGCGGTTTCGTCAATCCTTCTCCCTAGCTGAGTCGGTTGAATGGGATAATCTCACTAGGGAGCTTGACTTCACTTAGGCAAGTGTGGAGGACGACTCAGTTTCTTGGCGCTTGGAACCTTCTAGGGATTTCTCTGTAGGCTGTCGCAGGGAGCGGCAGTCACGCATTTTAGTGAAGTCTGGCGAACGAGGGTGCCTCCTAGGATAAGAGTGTTCCTGTGGCAACTCCTCTGGGGAAAACTACCGTGCTCGATGCAGGTGGCCAAACGGAGAGGGCCGTCGAACGGGCTTTGCTCCTTATGTGGCGAGCCTGAGGACTGTGATCATATTTTCTTTAAATGCTCATTGGCACGGTTTATGTGGACGGGAGTAAGGGAACTCTTGCATTGCTCTTGGAACCCTGCCGGGGCAGGTGATTTCCTCGCTATTTCTCATGGTTTATCCGGGGCGTATAGGAGAGTTGTTTGGTTCTCCTTCGCGGCGTTAGCTTGGGCGTTATGGAATATCCGAAATAAGCTAACAATGGAAGGTGTGCTTATTGGCAAACCGGCTGACGCCATGTTTAAAATGATCATATATATGCGGCAATGGAGGATGCTGGTGAAGTGGAAGGATAGAGGACTTGTGGACGCGGCGATGGAGACCCTGCGAGGCTTCATGCAGAGCTTGCGGCGTCGACGGTGCACTGACATCGCCATGTATCCGGGTTGAGAGTGTGGGCTTAGCTATGAACTGCTTATGCTATGTGCTGCTGTACTTTCATTAGTGGCTTGTGTCTCGGTCAGGGGACCTGTTAGTTTTCGTGATGTGTTTGAGCGGTTGCTCGTTGATTTGGACGTGTGCTGTTGGAGCGGTGGCTCAGTACGTATCCTGACTTTGTATGTGTCGTTGCTTTATTAATTTAAAGCAAGGCTAAGGCCTTAAGTTTAAAAAATAGCGGATTCACAACACTCCCGCTAAAGATACGCCATTTTAACTCTAAATAGAATCTCCCACCAATAGCTCGCTAAATCGCGTTAAAACGCTAAATAGGGCTAAAATATGGCGCTATTTCTCCAGCTAAACCCAAATATTTCCATATTTGAATTTGAAAGATAACCTGGGTATGTAATATGTATTTATGCACTACTTTTATTACTACAATCATCATTATTGTTTAGTACAAGTTTGTATCATTGAATTTCTTGTCATATTTATAAATGATATGAATATGTGATGCCTAATTTTTCTAGGAGTTTTCTTGTTTTGTGGAAAACGCTAAATGGCTTAGCTTTTCTATAGCTTCGCTAGTTTTCTTAGTGCCTGGAAATAGTAGCTGCTAAGACGCATAGCCGCTATTTTAAACTTTGCTATTAACTACTGCACAATTTTCCAAAAGGGGAGCTGATTGTTTGTTTGAGGCTGATGCATCTTTATTTTCTTTTTCATTACCTTCAATTGGCGTTGCACCCACCTCATGTTCCTCACCCACTAATTCATCCGACTCGTCATCACTGATCATCACGATGTCTTCAAGACTTGACTGCAGAGGGGCTGCAGACCCACTGGCTTTGCTGCTAGTTGTGCTTAGTGCTCCCTTGGGCAGTTCAGGATTTGCATCAACCGGATTGCTAGAAGACATCTTATTGTTTCCTAAAAAAAAAGAAGGTAAAAAAAATGAGGACTGAGGAACGCTACATTAGCAATAGCTTATTGTGATCTCTGATTTTCCTTCTTTCTGGATTTAGGACTTTAGGTATGGAACTGCCACTTCATGAATTCTCATACCTGAGCTCTTCCTATTGACAACTGCACAATCTTCCAAATGGAGCCCTGATTGTTTGTTTGGGTCTGAAGCATCTTTGTTTGCTTCTACATTACCTTCAATCTCCATTGCACCCAATTCATGTTCCTTGACCACTAATTCATCAGACTCGTCATCACTGATCACCATAATGTCTTCAAGACTTGACTGCTCACGGGCTACGGCTGCAGATCTAGTGGCTTTGCTGCTGGTTGTGCTTACTGCTCCCTTGACAAGGTGATTGTGGGCTACTTCACCATGTTCTGTGCTGCTATTCTGTTCAATGATAAGGCCGGGAGGTCCTTCTTTACTAGCATTATCATCATGAAGAACTTTTGTATTTTCTCCCCTTGGAATAACCAAAGCGCGCAATTCTTTCAACTTTGCAGAATTAGCAACAGCAGTAGCACATGCCGACGAGTATGGCTCCCACCATTGTGCGTACTCAATCGTCACACCGAGCATGTACTGTGGAACGATGAATGCAAAATTTCTAGGCTCCATCATGTATGTTCCCCATGCAATCTCCCAATTTGAGTTAACACGGGCAACAGATCCAGGCACGTCCTGATCGAAGCCAAGCTGCCTTGCAACACGATGAGGATTGTACTGCTCAATGCTGCGCATGCCTACAAGCTCGCAAGCCCGCAGACACTGTGCAAAGGATTGCAGCTGTTTACTTCTTGCTATGTCCCGGCCATGAACCCAAGAGCAAGCCTTCTCAGGAGGCGGAGCGAAGCTGCTACTTCCGTACGGCCTGCACTCAAACTCCCTTGGCGACATGAACACTGCGTGAAGATACATGGGGTCAATCTCCTTGTGAACTTCATGCCACCGGGCAGCCCAAGGCTGGCTACGAGCAGTGATGGCCATCTCAGGGCGAAGCTCGGGGAACCTAGCCCAGACCCACAGCTGGAGGATGTGCAGCGGCGCCCACGCCACGAACGGCTGGTATCTCTTGTCCAAATTCATGTAGCGGTTCAGCGCGGAGAGGTCGCTGTAGATGCTGGCGAGAGCAGCGGGCGCGAGCGCCACGCACTCGCCGCGCGCAAGCATGGCAGCGACGGGGAGCACGTCCGCCCGGATCACGTCGAACGGCGGCGCCGGCAGCACGAAGAGCGACAGCCACATGGCGAGGAATGCCCCGTGCTCCAGCAGCCTGGCCGCTTCACCGTTGCGGGCGGCGGGGCCCTCCCCCGGCGAAGGCTCCAGGAAGCGCATCGCCCAGGCGGGGTGGTCAGGTTTCCGGCTCTTGCTCCGGTAGAGCGCGAAACGGACGGCCTGGAGCGCCTCCACGTCCCCGCAAGTCGCGTCATCCAGCGGCGCGCGCACAGCCCGGCCGAGCAAGGGCAGCCCCCCGAGCACGGCGACGTCCTCCAGCGTCACCGTCGCCTCGCCCCACGGGAACAGAAACGTGTTGGTCTCGGCGGACCAGATCGCGGCGAGCTGGAGCATGGTGCAATGGTCGCGCCGCACCCGGCAGGTCGTCGCGAGGATGGCGTCCAGGATCCCAGCCGTGCGCCACCGGCGCTCGTAGAGCGGGCGGAGCTTGTCCACCCACCGCCTCCACAGGATTGGGGATTCCGCCCAGCCCTTGAATTCGACCTGGAGACCATCGGCGAGAAGAGGGCCGGTGTTACGGGGCGGAGAGGGTAGGGCGGGGCGATGTGCGTCGCCCGCACGGGGGTGGAGGAAGTGTGCCAGTCGAACGGTGGGACATGAAGGATGGACGCCGCTGATGACCGGAACAGAGGACTCATGGACAAGGAGCTGCTCCTGCTCTCCGCCGGCCATGGCGGTGGTGCGGCTTGTTGGGGTTCTGGGCTTTGACGGGCAGGTGTGCATTCATCTCGCCATTGATTAGATTAATGTGTGGTTTTCGAAGCGTCACCGCTAAGACTTCCAATTCTGCAACATTTTTTTTATAGTGTGACTTTTTTTTTTTTTGCGATTCAGATAGCTTTATTGATTAATTGATAGGATTTTTTTGGATAAGGGGCGCTTTATTACTTAAAAAGATTTAAGTATTACACCCAACCTCTGCATAACCAGGATGCACACAGCCGTTCCGAAGTCAATGATCTATCTATATGTGATACAAAAAAAAAATGATGATAAAAAAATGATAAAGATAGAAGCCAACTATTATGACACTCCGTTGGCTTCAATTCGCCTACTATGCAGCCACCCATGTTGGGAAATAAACTCCGTGGCCGTGTTCTCCAATCGTGTAGACACCTCCATAAAGAGGTCGCGATCCTCCAAACGCTGAAGTGGTGATCATGAACGGAGCAAAGTCGTACATCGGTAGATGACCTGCATGAGGGAAGAATTTTTGTCATTAAAAACCTTGTCATTCCTACATAGCCACAGCGACCATGCAACCGCAATCGCTCCCACTCTGATAATCGTTTTGTACCTAGAATCCACCCCATTAAGCCAATTGCCAAAGATGTTTGCAATGCTACGGGGAGGATATAAGGTAGAACCTATCTGAATGATTGACCATATAGACCTAGCAACACGACAGTCGAAGAAAAGGTGTTTTATTGTCTCTTCCTCTTGACAGAACATACATTTCGTACAGTCTTGCCAGTTGCGCTTAACAAGGTTATCTTTAGTAAGAATCACACCTCTCTGAAGATACCATGCAAAGACCTTTGTTTTGAGAGGTATCTTCATCTTCCAGATGGATTTATTATTTAAGACCGGTTGTGTAGATAGGCATAGAGCTTTGTACATGGAACTAACCGAAAATATGCCATTTTTGGTTAGACTCCAACGGAATTCATCCATCCCCGGAACTAGCTGGATAGAACCTAACCGCTGAAGCAGTTCATTCCAGGAATCTAGCCTAGGACCGACAAGATCACGCCTGAACGTCATAGAGGGGGGAGAAGATTCCATCACCTTCTGCAAAGTATCCCCTTTGTGACGAACAATAGTATACAAGGTCGGATACTGTTCACGAAGAGTGGTTGTTCCCAACCATATATCCTCCCAGAAACGTATCTCCGCCCCATTCTTAATGGAGAAGGACCCAAATGGGAAAAAGTGCTTCTTTGTTGCCATGAAGCCAGCCCAAAAGTGTGAATCTCCAAGTTTCCACAGAACCTGGGATATCGCCTTTGAGCCAACGTACTTTTTCCGCAAAAGTTGTTGCCATACCCCATCCTCTGTTAACAACCTGGCTAGCCATTTACCAAGCAAAGCCCTGTTCTTAACTTCAAGGTCATGAACACCAAGTCCACCTTGATCTTTCGGACGGCATACAACACTCCATTTAGTCAACCGGTATTTTTTCTTCTCACTATGCCCTTGCCAAAAGAATCTTGATCGGAAATAGTCCAATCTATGCAAGACTCCTTTTGGTAACTGGAAGAAAGAAATCATATACAGTACCATGTTTGTGAGTACTGAGTTAATGAGAACTAATCTTCCACCAAGGGATAGTAATTTTCCTTTCCAACTAGTAAGACGTTTTTGAAGTCTTTCTTCAACAATTTTCCATTCAGCCAAAGTGAGTCTCCGATAGTGTATCGGAATACCCAGATAGCTAATTGGAAAAGAACCAATCCCACAGCCAAATAATTCAGCATATGAGTTGGCTACATCGACGGCTTCACCGAAACAAAACAATTCACTCTTATGGAAATTAATCTTAAGACCGGACAACTGCTCGAATGCTGAAAGAATTAATTTCAGATTTCGTGCCTTTTCCAAGTCATGATCCATAAATAGAATTGTGTCATCGGCGTACTGAAGGATGGATAAGCCGCCATCAACCAAGTGTGGGACTACACCTTCAGTTAAAATTGATCAATTTTCTATAATAATTGCAAGCATATCCGCCACAATGTTAAATAACATTGGTGATAGTGGATCACCTTGCCTCAACCCTTTCCTGGTTTGAAAGTATTTACCAATGTCATCATTGACCTTAATGGCAACACTCCTACCAAAAACAAAGTTATTAATTAGAGCACGCGAATCCTCAGAAAAACCTTTCATTCTAAGGGTCTGTTGAAGAAAGGACCATTTGACTTTATCATAGGCTTTTTCAAAGTCGATCTTGAGTATTACCCCATTCAACTTTTTACAATGCATCTCATGAATTGTCTCATGTAAGGTTACCACCCCATCTAGGATGTTTCTACCTTGCATGAAAGCAGTTTGAGAGGGACGCACCACTTTATCTGCCACTGAATTTAGTCGAATGGTAGCAACTTTTGTGAAAATCTTGAAACAAACATTTAGAAGGCATATTGGTCTGTATTGCTGAATCCTTTCCGCATCAGTAACCTTTGGTAGAAGAATAATTTCACCAAAATTGATACGGAAGAGATCCATTTGTCCCTTGTGTAGTTCGGCAAACAGGTCCAATAGATCAAGTTTAATAATATCCCAAAAGCTTTGGTAGAATTCAGCCGGGAAACCATCAGGCCCTGGCGCCTTGTTGTGTTCCATTTGAAATACCGCTTTTCTTATTTCCTCCTTGATACGTCTCCAACGTATCGATAATTTCTTATGTTCCATGCTACTTTATTGATGATACCTACATGTTTTATGCACATTATATGTCATATTTATGCATTTTCTGGAACTAACCTATTAACAAGATGCCGAAGAGCCAGTTGTTGTTTTCTTGTTTTTGGTTTCAGAAATCCTAGTAAAGAAATATTCTCGAATTGGACGAAACTTTCGCCCGGGTCCTATTTTTGCACGAAGCTTCCAAGACCGAAGAGATAACGAAGTGGGGCCACGAGGCGGCCAGAGCTAGGCCGGCGCGGCCCGGCCTTGGCCGCGCCGACCTACCCCCCGCCCTCGTGTGGCCCCTCGCGTTGACCCTACGCCTACTTAAAGCCTCCGTCGCGAAACCCCCAGACCGAGAGCCACGATACGGAAAACCTTCGAGACGCCGCCGCCGCGAATCCCATCTCGGGGGATTCGGAGATCGCCTCCGGACCCTGCCGGAGAGGGATTCATCTCCCGGAGGACTCTACATCGCCATGGTCGCCTCCGGAGTGATGAGTGAGTAGTTCACCCCTGGACCATGGGTCCATAGCGGTAGCTAGATGGTCGTCTTCTCCTTGTTGTGCTTCATTGTTGGATCTTGTGAGCTGCCTAACATGATCAAGATCATCTATCTGTAATTCTATATGTTGTGTTTGTCGGGATCCGATGGATAGAGAGTACTATGATTATGGTGATTATCAATCTATTGTTTATGTGTTGTTTATGATCTTGCATGCTCTCCGTTACTAGTAGAGGCTCTGGCCAAGTTTTTACTCTTAACTCCAAGAGGGAGTATTTATGCTCGATAGTGGGTTCATGCCTCCATTGAATCGGGACAGTGACAGAAAGTTCTAAGGTTGTGGATGTGCTGTTGCCACTAGGGATAAAACATTGATGCTATGTCTAAGGATGTAGTTGTTGATTACATTACGCACCATACTTAATGCAATTGTCTGTTGCTTTGCAACTTAATACGGAGGGGGTTCGGATGATAACCTGAAGGTGGACTTTTTAGGCATAGATGCAGTTGGATGGCGGTCTATGTACTATGTCGTAATGCCCAATTAAATCTCACTATATTTATCATATCATGTATATGCATTGTTATGCCTTTCTCTATTTGTCAATTGTCCGACTGTAATTTGTTCACCCAACATGCTTTTATCTTATGGGAGAGACACCTCTAGTGAATGACCCCGGTCCTATTCTTTACATAGCATACAATCTACTGCAATACTTGTGTTTACTGTTTTCTTTGCAAACATCTTCCACTCGATACGTTTAATCCTTTGTTACAGCAAGCCGGTGAGATTGACAACCTCGCTGTTTCGTTGGGACAAAGTACTTGGGTTGTGTTGTGCAGGTTCCGCGTTGGCGCCGGAATCGGTGTTGCGCCGCATCACATTTCGCGACCATCAACCTTCAACGTGCTTCTTGGCTCCTACGGTTCGATTAAACCTTGGTTTCTTTCTGAGGAAAACTTGCCACGTGCGCATCATACCTTCCTCTTGGGGTTCCCAACGGACGTGTACATCTACGCGCATCAAGCACTTTTTGGCGCTGTTGCCGGGGATCTGAAGAAAAGTTACACCACAAAAATATCTATCTCCCACGTCAACTGCACGCCAGCACTTTTTCGGCGCCGTTGCCGGGGATCAAGACACGCTGCAAGGAGTCTCCACTTCTCAATCTCTTTACTTTGTTTTTGTCTTGCTTTATTTTATTTACTACTTTGTTTGCAGCACTAAATCAAAACACAAAAAATTAGTTGCTAGTTTTACTTTATTTACTTGCTTCTATATCAAAACACAAAAAAATTAGTTACTTGCATTTAATTTATTTTGTTATCATGTCTAGTCCTGTACTTGTTTTTGTTTACACTAGTTAGGCATAATGGACAACAATGAGCTTCTTATTCTATTTCCTGATTTAAGACATGGATGGTTTGATGCGAAAATTAAAAAACTCATGGAACATATTAATATGAATGCTTTGAACACTATTGTTGCTAATGCTATGGAAAATCCTAAACTTGGGAAGCTGGCTTTGATGAGCATGATATTTGTAGTCCCCCAAGAATTGAGGAGAAAATTTACTTTGATGATACTTTGCCTCCTATATCTGATGATGAGAATAATAATGATAGCTACTTTGTTGAATTTGCTCCCACTACAACTAATAAAATTGATTATGCCTATGTGGAGAGTAATAATTTTATGCATGAGACTCATGATAAGAATGCTTTATGTGATAGTTATATTGTTGAGTTTGCTCATGTTGCTACTGAAAGTTATTATGAGAGAGGAAAATATGGTTGTAAAAATTTTCATGTCACTAAAACACCTCTCTATGTGCTGAAATTTTTGAAGCTACACTTGTTTTATCTTCCTATGCTTGTTACTTTGCTCTTCATGAACTTGTTTATTTACAAGATTCCTATGCATAGGAAGCATGTTAGACTTAAATGTGTTTTGAATTTGCCTCTTGATGCTCTCTTTTGCTTCAACTCTTATTTCTTACGAGTGCATCATTAAAACTGCTGAGCCCATCTTAATGGCTATAAAGAAAGAACTTCTTGGGAGATAACCCATGTGTTTTTTTACTACAGTACTTTGTTTTATATTTGAGTCTTGGAAGTTGTTTACTACTGTAGCAACCTCTCCTTATCATGTTTTTGTGCCAAGTAAAGTTTCTATGTCAAAGTTGGTGCTATATTTGGGATTGCTGCGCAGAAACAGCATTGCTGTCTGTCACGAATCTGGGCACAGTTCTCTGTAGAAAATTCGAAAAAATCTGCCAATTTACGAGCGTGATCCTCAGATATGTACGCAACTTTCATTAGTTTTGAGTTTTTCCATTTGAGCAAGTCTGGTGCCAGCTCTAAATTCGTCTTTACGGACTGTTCTGTTTTTGACAGATTCTGCCTTTTATTTCGCATTGCCTCTTTTGCTATGTTGGATTTATTTCTTTGATCCACTAATGTCCAGTAGCATTATGCAATGTCCAGAAGTGAAAATAATGATTGTGTCACCTCTGAATGTGTGAATTATTAATGATGCACTAACCCTCTAATGAGTTTGCTTGAAGTTTGGTGTGAAGGAAGTTTTCAAGGGTCAAGAGAGGAGAATGATATACTATGATCAAGAGGAGTGAAAGCTCTAAGCTTGGGGATGCCCCGTGGTTCACCCCTGCATATTTAAGAAGACTCAAGCGTCTAAGCTTGGGGATGCCCAAGGCATCCCCTTCTTCATCGACAACATCATCAGGTTCCTCCCCTGAAACTATATTTTTATTCAGTCACATCTTGTGTTCTTTACTTGGAGCGTCGGTTTGTTTTTGTTTTTGTTTTTGTTTGAATAAGATGGATCCTAGCATTCACTTTGTGGGAGAGAGACACGCTCCGCTGTTGCATATGGACACATGTGTCCTTAGGCTTTACTCATAATGTTCATGGCGAAGTTTCTTCTTCGTTAAATTGTTATATGGTTGGAATTGGAAAATGCTACATGTAGTAATTCTAAAATGTCTTGGATAATGTGATACTTGACAATTGTTGTGCTCATGTTTAAGCTCTTGCATCATATGCTTTGCACCCATTAATGAAGAAATACATAGAGCTTGCTAAAATTTGATTTGCATATTTGGTTTCTCTAAGGTCTAGATAATATCTAGTATTGAGTTTTGAACAACAAGGAAGACGGTGTAGAGTCTTATAATGTTTACAATATGTCTTTTATGTGAGTTTTGCTGCACTTGTTCATCCTTGAGTTTGCTTCAAATAACCTTGCTAGCCTAAACCTTGTATCGAGAGGGAATACTTCTCATGCATCCAAAATCCTTGAGCCAACTACTATGCCATTTGTGTCCACCATAACTACCTACTACATGGTATTTCTCCGCCATTCCAAAGTAAATTGCTTGAGTGCTACCTTTAAAATTCCATCATTCGCCTTTGCAATATATAGCTCATGGGACAAAATAGCCTTAAAAACTATCGTAGTATTGAATATGTACTTATGCACTTTATATTTTATTAAGTTGCTTGTTGTGCGATAACCATGCTTCTGGGGAACGCCATCAACTATTGTTGAATATCATGTGAGTTGCTATGCATGTCCGTCTTGTCTGAAGGATCTATCATTTTAGTGGTTGGAGCATGCAAAATTGTTAGAGAAGAACATTGGGCCGCTAACTAAAGCCATGAATCATGGTTGAAGTTTCAGTTTTGGACATATATCCTCAATCTCATATGAGAATAATAAATTGTTGCTACATGCTTATGCATTTAAGAGGAGTCCATTATCTGTTGTCCATGTTGTCCCGTATGGATGTCTAAGTTGAGAATAATCAAAGCGAGAAATCCAAAATGCGAGCTTTCTCCTTAGACCTTTGGCGGCATGGAGGTACCCCTTTGTGACACTTGGTTGAAACATGGCATGCAAAGATCCGGTAGTCCAAGCTAAGTAGGACGAGGTGCGGGCACTATTAGTATACTATGCATGAGGCTTGCAACTTGTAAGATATAATTTTCATAACTCATATGCTTTATTACTACCGTTGACAAAATTGTTTCATGTTTTCAAAATAAAAGCTCTAGCACAAATACAGCAATCGATGCTTTCCTCTTTGAAGGACCATTCTTTTACTTTTATTGTTGAGTCAGTTTACCTATCTCCTTCCACCTTAAGAAGCAAACACTTGTGTGAACTGTGCATTGATTCCTACATACTTGCATATTGCACTTGTTATATTACTTTATGTTGACAATATCCATGAGATATACATGTTATAAGTTGAAAGCAACCGCTGAAACTTAATCTTCCTTTGTGTTGCTTCAACACCTTTACTTTGATTTATTGCTTTATGAGTTAACTCTTATGCAAGACTTATTGATGCTTGTCTTGAAGTACTATTCATGAAAAGTCTTTGCCATATGATTCACTTGTTTACTCATGTCATTACCTTTGCTTTGATCGCTGCATTCATTACATATGTTTACAAATAGTATGATCAAGATTATGATGGCATGTCACTTCAGAAATTATCTTTGTTATCGTTTTACCTGCTCGGGACGAGCAGAACTAAGCTTGGGGATGCTGATACGTCTCCAACGTATCGATAATTTCTTATGTTCCATGCTACTTTATTGATGATACCTACATGTTTTATGCACATTATATGTCATATTTATGCATTTTCTGAACTAACCTATTAACAAGATGCCGAAGAGCCAGTTTCGTTTTCTGCTGTTTTTGGTTTCAAATCCTAGTAAAGAAATATTCTCGGAATTGGACGAAACTTTCGCCCAGGGTCCTATTTTGCACGAAGCTTCCAGAAGACCGAAGAGATAACGAAGTGGGGCCACGAGGCGGCCGGAGGCTAGGCGGCGCGGCCAGCCTTGGCCGCGCCGACCTACCCCCTGGGCCCCTCGTGTGGCCCCTCGCGTTGACCCTCCGCCACTTAAAGCCTCGTCGCGAAACCCCCGTAAGCCACGATACGGAAAACCTTCGAGACGCCGCCGCCGCGTCCCATCTCGGGGGATTAGGAGATCGCCTCCGGCACCCCGGAGAGGGGATTCATCTCCCGGAGGACTCTACACCGCCATGGTCGCCTCCGGAGTGATGAGTGAGTAGTTCACCCCTGGACCATGGGTCCATAGCAGTAGCTAGATGGTCGTCTTCTCCTTGTTGTGCTTCATTGTTGGATCTTGTGAGCTGCCTAACATGATCAAGATCATCTATCTGTAATTCTATATGTTGTGTTTGTCGGGATCCGATGGATAGAGAGTACTATGATTATGGTGATTATCAATCTATTGTTTATGTGTTGTTTATGATCTTGCATGCTCTCCGTTACTAGTAGAGGCTCTGGCCAAGTTTTTACTCTTAACTCCAAGAGGGAGTATTTATGCTCGATAGTGGGTTCATGCCTCCATTGAATCTGGGACAGTGACAGAAAGTTCTAAGGTTGTGGATGTCTGTTGCCACTAGGGATAAAACATTGATGCTATGTCTAAGGATGTAGTTGTTGATTACATTACGCACCATACTTAATGCAATTGTCTGTTGCTTTGCAACTTAATACTGGAGGGGGTTCGGATGATAACCCGAAGGTGGACTTTTTAGGCATAGTTGGATGGCGGTCTATGTACTATGTCGTAATGCCCAATTAAATCTCACTATATTTATCATATCATGTATATGCATTGTTATGCCTTTCTCTATTTGTCAATTGCCCGACTGTAATTTGTTCACCCAACATGCTTTTATCTTATGGGAGAGACACCTCTAGTGAACTGTGGACCCCGGTCCTATTCTTTACATAGCATACAATCTCTGCAATACTTGTGTTTACTGTTTTCTTTGCAAACATCTTCCACTCGATACGTTTAATCCTTTGTTACAGCAAGCCGGAGATTGACAACCTCGTTGGGACAAAGTACTTGGGTTGTGTTGTGCAGGTTCCGCGTTGGCGCAGGAATCCAAGTTGCGCCGCATCACATTTCGCGACCATCAACCTTCAACGTGCTTCTTGGCTCCTACTGTTCGATTAAACCTTGGTTTCTTTCTGAGGGAAAACTTGCCACTGTGCGCATCATACCTTCCTCTTGGGGTTCCCAACGGACGTGTACATCTACGCGCATCACTCCTCAGAATAGGGAGAAGTAAGAATGGTGTTTTCTTCAGGAGACACTTGGGGGATATCATCAATCCTGGATTCATCCATGGATACATCAGAATCCTCCGGGGCACCAAAAAGGCCTTTATAATAAGAAGTAATATAGGACTTTAATTGCTCGTGACCTTCGATCAGACCCTCATCTTGAACCAGAGAGTGAATGAGTTTCTTTCTATGGCGGCCATTGGCCACACTATGAAAGTATCTCGTATTCGAATCTCCTTCTAACAAGAACTGGGATTTAGATCTTTGGTACCATTTGAGTTCCTCCTCTCGAAGTAATCCGACCAACTTTGCATTGTATTGACTTTTAAGTTCAATCTCATGCGTTGTCAGTGGACGTACTTCAGCAAGAGCTTCTAAAGCATCAATACATGATGATAGATTGAGTTTCTCTTTTTTGAGCTGTCCCGACATCTGCCTAGCCCACCCTCCAAGGTATCTACGCATGGAGCGTAATTTATTATTCCACCTTTGGATTGGAGTGCTTCCAGCAATCGGTTTGTCCCAAATACATTTAATCATATCGGAGAAGCAATCCCGATTAAGCCATCCAAGTTAAAATTTGAATGGACGTCTACGGGGCGGCAAGGGCGTACCAGTAGATAACAGAATTGGGGCGTGATCTGACAAAGCTTCAATTCGAGGAAGAACCCGTACTGATACTAGAGGGAATTTAAATTCCCAATCTGAGCCCATCAATACGCGATCCAACTTCTCATAAGTAGGCTCGGGGAGACTATTCGCCCAAGTGAATTGTCTCCCACCCATTGAAACCTCTCTCAAATCCAAACTGTCAATGACAGCGTTGAATAAGAAAGGCCAGTGGGTGTCAAATCTGCCCCTGCTCTTCTCATGAGGGTATCTAAGCAAATTAAAATCCCCGCCTATGATGATAGGGTGCGGATTATCCTTTGCTAGATTAACCAACTCGCGAAGAAAAGCAGGTTTATGAACATCCTGGGCAGCACCATATACAGACACCAAACTCCATATGAAATTATCAGACTTATTCCGGATGTGCAACTTAATATGAAAGTCACCTCCAGAATTATCCAAAATTTCCATGGTTGCAGTTCGAATGCCAACTAATAGGCCCCCAGAACGCCCCCGAGGCGGACGGGATACCCAAGCAAAGTCTTCCCCGCCTGACAGGCGATTTAGAAAACTTGTTGAGTAGTTCTGTTTCCCCGTCTCGGAGATAGCAACAAAATCTAAAACATGTTCCCTAATGCTTTCAGCGATGTGTAAGTGTTTAGCCAAGTCCTTCAGACCTCTGCTATTCTTAAACACGCCATTCATTTGGAAACAATTGCAGATTTAGTCACTTTAGCCTTTTTATTAGGCCATGCATTACGCTTAATGGATGATAGTCTTGATTTACACTCAGCAGCTTGTAATTCAATACAAGAGCCCAGAGCAGTGTCATCTAGACCAACCTCCGACACCTCTCCAACAAGGTGTGAAAGAAGCTGTCCGTCTGAGACGGCGTACGCTTCCTCCTCATCCTCGTCAGAAAAAGAGGTATCCGACTTACTCGAAATCGTAGGAGTAAATTTGAGTCTATCAAACTCCATACGTCTCAGAGCATTAGCCAAAACACCAATAGAAGTAATAGAAGAACCCAACGAAAGCCCCACGTTATGCAACTTAGAAGCCATAAGCGGTGTTGGGAACGATAAGAAAGACTTTGAACTATTAACCGTACCTGAGAAGTCTAGGTTTGACTCCGCCTTGCGACGCATGGCCTTAGCCATGGAGTCTTCATCCGTCGCCATCTCCCCATCCATGCCGACCCCATGGCGAGCACTTCGACGAATGGGGGCGACCGCGGAGACGGCCAAGGCCCACGAAGTGGTGGCAGCCCTAGGGGAGGTAGCAGCAGAAGTAGACCCTCCCCTAGCAGGCTCCACCCGAGGGGGTCTAGCCTCGCCCCCAGGTGAAGGGTGACGCCGCGTCGACGTCCAAGCCCAAGGCCGCACTAGGCGGCATCCGCTGGCTCTCTAGGCTGGGCGGCGAAGGGGACAACACCCCCTCAACCGCAGCAACAGCGGTAGGGGGTTGGCCGAACGAGCCCCGTCGGGCCCAAGTGGCGAAGGCGTCGTCTGCGGGGGCGGTGTCGGTGAAGAGCCCCCACTAGCGGCGGAGGAAGGAGAAGCAGGCACCCCGGCCTCCCCTCGGCCAGGTGCAGGTGAGGATGCCCGTGGGGGTAAGGGCGGAGAAGACCCCCCAAGCGGCAACACCTCTCCCGCAGCCGACCGACCAGCATGCTGCATGAGACCCTCTCCATCAAGAGCTCCCTCGCGAGCAGCCATATAAGACGTAGCCCGCCTGGCCGCCGCAGGAGTAGTACGGGCGAGTGTACATACCCGACCTCTAGCTGGTCTGTCCGAGCGGTGCCCTGAAGAAGAAGTAGAACCAGAACACGCAGCATAACGCAAATCATCCGCCGACACACGAGGGGTAGCCGCTGCAGAAGGTGAAGCCTCCAAAGAAGGACTAACTGCCCGCAACCTGTTTACTGCCTCAATAGCATGCGGTGTCTGTGGATTAGGATTAAATGGCGTGACAGCAAACACAGGGGCCATAGCATGAGTAACCCCATGTGCTTGATGACCCACAAGTATAGGGGGTGTATCATAGTACTTTCGATAATAAGAGTGTCGAACCCAACGAGGAGCAGAAGGTGTTGACAAGATGAAGGATTCACTGTAAATGCTCCAGACAAGTTTTCAGGGGGTTTTGATATAGCAGATAAATAAAGTACAAGTAAATAAAATGCGAGAGAAATAATTGCAGCGAGTGGCCCAATCCTTTTAGCACAAAGGACAAGCCGGTTTGTTTACTTATAATGACCAAACGTTCTTGAGGACACACGGGGATTTTAGTCTAGAGCTTTCGCTTCATACGTTGATTAATCTTCATTGTTTTGATAAGTGTTGTGTGGGTGAACCTATGCTAATGCACCGCCCTTCCTAGGACTAATACATACTTGTGATTATACCCCTTGCAAGCATCCGCAAATACAAGAAAGTAATTAAGATAAATCTAACCACAAACTCTGAGATCCTGCTATCCCTCTGCACCGATATACTAATGGGGGTTTAGGTTGTCGCTCCGGCAACCCCACAATTAGTAAACGAATACAAGATGTACTCCCTAGGCCCATAAAGGTGAAGTATCATGTAGTCGACGTTCACATGACACCACTAGAAGAGTAACACCACAACTTAAATATCATAACATTGAATATTACTCAACCATAATTCACTACTAACATTTAGACTTCACCCATGTCCTCAAGAACTAAACGAACTACTCACGAGACATCATATGGAACATGATCAGAGGTTATATGATGATGAATAACAATCTGAACATAAACCTTGGTTCAATGGTTTCACTCAATAGCATCAATAACAAGTTGTAATCAACACCGGGAGAGTTTCCCCTATCAAACAATCAAGATCCAACCCAAATCGTTACAGCGGTGACGAGATGCAGCGGTGGAGATGGCGGTGTAGATGGTGGAGATGATGATGATGATGATGATGGAGATGATGTCCAGCTCGATGACGATGGCGATGGCGTCGATTTCCCCCTCCGGGAGGGAATTTCCCCGGATTCCTGCCCGCCGAGAGCTCTTTTCTCTCTGGTGTCTCTCCCCCGCAGAGGCGGCTCTGTCTATTCTCCGTAACTCCCGTGGCTTAGGTTTTCGGGGTGAAGAAGTACGCGAAGGAGGCGAGAGGGGGTTGTGGGCCCCCTCCCCACATGGCGGCGCGGCCAGGCCAGGCCCGCGGCCTATGGGGGGCCCATGGCGGCCCCTCTCGGCCCCTCCTTTTGGCCCCTTCGTCTTCTGGAAAAATAGGATTTTTCGTATAATTTCCATCAATTGTTGATCTTCCGAAATATGGTGTCCTGACGGTGTTTTTTCCAGCAGAATCCTGACTCCGGTGAATAATTCTCCAATGATCATGAAACATGCAAAATAGGTGAAATAACATAAGTATCATCTCTAAATATGAAATATATCAATGAATAACAGCAAATTATGATATAAAATAGTGATGCAAAATGGACGTATCAACTCCCCCCAAGCTTAGACCCGCTTGTCCCCAAGCGAAACTGAGCTCAATAAACAAGACCACATGTTTATGGAGTGAAGAGTCGATAAATAAAATACGGAAAAGAAGCATCATATTGATTCACACAAGATATTCTAGTAAACATTCTCTTCATATAACTCAACTTGAAATAAGTAAAGAGAAATCACAAATAGAGGTGCATAGGAAATCATAAATGGTTATGGCAAACTTTGTTCTTGGTCAGAGAACTACTAACGGATTGTACTTATCTTCTAAGCAAAGCTTTCATATTAGAATTTATATAGCAGGCTTTCATCCTCAATCATAACAATCTCCTCATAATCATTGATAACTTTCAAAGTCATATTCATTCAGATAAAATTTGTACTAAACAAGAAAGCATAAAAGACATGATTAACTAGATCATAGCATAAATGGTTGGTTCACAACAACTCAATTGCTTGCTTAAGATAGAAGGACATAGGTTTACTGACTCAACATAAAAGTAAAAGATAGGCCCTTCGCAGAGGGAAGCAGGGATTAAATCATGTGCTAGAGCTTTTCAAGTTTTGAAATCATATAAAGAGCATAAAAGTAAGATTTTGAGCGGTGTTTGTTGTTGTCAACGAATGGTAGTGGGCACTCTAACCCCTTGCCAAACAGACCTTCCAAGAGCGGCTCCCATGAAGGACGTCATCTCTACCAGCAAGGTAGATCATCCCCCTTCTCTTTTGTTTACACATGTATTTTAGTTTTATTATGGATGACACTCCCCCCAACCTTTGCTTTCACAAGCCATGGCTAACCGAATCCTCGGGTGCCTTCCAACATTCACATACCATGGAGGAGTATCTATTGAAAAATTAAGTTGCTTACTGATAAATCAGGGCAAAACATGTGAAGAGAATTATTAATGAAAGTTATTAATTGGGGCTGGGAACCCCGTTGCCAGCTTTTTGCAAAATTATCGGATAAGCGGATGTGCAACTAGTCCATTGGTGAAAGTCCGCCCAACAAGATTGAAAGATAAAACACCACATACTTCCTCATGAGCTATAAAACATTGACACAAATAAGGAGTAATATAGTTCGAATTATTTAAAGGTAGCACATGAAGTATTTACTTGGAGTGGCACAAAATACCACATAGTAGGTAGTTATGGTGGACACAAATGGCATGGGTTTGGTCTAAGGTCATAGATGTATGAGAAGCATTCCCTCTCAATACAGGTCTTTGGCTAGCAAGGTTGGGTAGCAAGCATAAAGGTTGAGGGAAACAAACAAATATACATGTGATAGAAACAATCATGCATCTTTCTCATAAGCACAAGCAATTTTAACTTCAGGATACTAAACTCATTAGCAGAAAGATAATAAAGCAATATATCTACATGTATTTCCCTTTTCTATTTAAACATCAAGGTGTTGTTGCTATTGACCAATGCTAAGTTTGCCAAAACCAAATAGATTTACTTGATGCTCCCAAAATGATATCAATACTAATGTCAAGAATAATCATATAAAAGAAATTGCAAACTAAAATAAGATGTGCAAAAAGTAAATGATAAGACTTCTCATTAATATTCCATAACGATAACTCACACCAACGGATACATAGATAACCAACTAAGAGAGAGATACTTCCACACTGCAAACTATTCTATATGATAACTTCCCTACTCATGATATGACGCTACTTGATAGTAAAAGATAAAGATAGTGATGATGTGATACCGCGGCACTCCCCAAGCTTGGAACAAACCAAGGGGATGCCAATACCGATGATGAATTACTCCTTCGGTGGTGATGGTGGTGGATTCTTCTCGATAAGCTTCTTAACAAGTTCCTTTAAGTCCTCAATCTCATAAGTGAGGTTGCGAATCAGCTCCGAGTTGTGCTCAACGCGGCTCATAAGCATGTCATACGGCGATTCCCAACTCTTAGAGTTGTTTCTCCACCCTTCAGCTTCAGGTTTCATCTCTCCTGCAATGTTAGAACGATCTATATCCCAACCACTAGGCAATACTACCTTGGGAGTCCTTTCAGTTTGACGACTGCAGATTAGATTGCGGAAAGGGTGGTAATTGCCCGGAGAAGATGTCCTTGGAGCTAAGAAGCGACGTGGAACTCCTCCTCCGGTGGCGATCCGTGCACTTCTCTTGGTGTTGGACGGATTTGATATCACGCCAATGCTTGCAATGGTGGCACGGGTGTACTCGCGGAATTTCCTCCACTTCTTCCTCATCCTCGCTCTCGACTTCTTCCTTCAATTCAGGGTCTTGAATATCTTCCTCCATAGGTCCCTTGTCTTTGTTGTTGGAGACCATGGTGCTTCTAGATCAAAGCAGATCCTGGCAGAAAACAGCTCGAAACAAAACACGACGAGAAAACGATATACGGACCTCTGGAGATCCGGGATTATATAGCAAATATTTTTACGATAAAAGGAAGGTTCCAGGCCGAAACGAGTGGAAACGGGACGCCGAGGGGCTGTCCCCATAGCGGCCAGGGTGGGGCCCGCGCCGGCCTATGGTGACGGGCCCTCGCGCGTCTCCTCCACTCCGTTTCGATCTCGTAATTTTTTATATTTTCCAAAAATAGCAGAAATATTGTTCGGAAAGTTAAACGCGGACTTTTTATTATTAAAACTGTTACCTATTCAAAGTCGGACTCTGCAGAACTGTCAATTTGATCTTTGATGAAAGCTTCCGGAGTCATCACTTGAATAACATCAATATCTTCATTATAAGAATCTCCAGAAATATAATGCTTGAGTCTTTGTCCATTCACTACTTGTGTGGCATTGCCTTCCAAAGTGCTAATTTTAATTGCCCCTGAACGATATACCTCCTCAATAACATATGGTCCTTCCCATTTTGAAAGTAATTTCCCTGCAAAAATCTGAGACGAGACCGATACAATAGGACTTTATCTCCAACATTAAATTCTCTTTTAATAATTCTTCTATCATGCCACTTCTTAACTTTCTCCTTAAAAAGTTTAGCATTTTCATAAGCTTCACTTCTCCATTCATCTAAAGAACTCAATTGTAGCAACCTCTTCTTACCGGCAAGTTTAAAATCTTTATTAAGTTCTCTTACAGCCCAATAAGCTTTGTGCTCTAGTTCTAAAGGTAAATGACAAGATTTTCCATAAACCATTTTATAAGGAGACATTCCCATAGGATTTTTATAAGCAGTTCTATAAGCCCACAATGCTTCCTTTAACTTACTAGCCCAATTCTTTCTAGATTTATTAACAGTCTTTCCCAAGATAGCTTTAATTTCTCTATTTGATAATTCTACTTGCCCACTAGTTTGAGGATGATAAGCTGAAGCAATTCTATGATTAATACCATATTTGGCAAGAGTTTTTCTAAAACCACCATGAATAAAATGAGAACCTCCATCGGTCATAATATATCTAGGTACTCCAAATCTAGGAAATATAACATCTACAAGCATTTTTATAGAGGTCTCACCATCAGCACTTTTTGTAGGTATAGCTTCTACCCATTTAGTAACATAATCAACAGCGACAAGTATATGAGTGTTACCTTCTGAAGAAGGGAAAGGACCCATGAAGTCAAATCCCCAACAATCAAATGGTTCAATAACAAGAGTATAATTCATAGGCATTTCATTGCGTCTAGAGATATTACCAACTCTTTGACATTCATCACAAGATAAGATAAACTTCCTTGCATCTTTGAAAAGTGTTGGCAAATAAAAAACTGATTGCAGAACCTTTTGTGCGGTTCTATATCCGGCGTGATGTCCTCCATAGACACTACCATGGCATTTACTCAATATCTCTTGTTGTTCATATTCTGGGACACATCTTCGCATAATACCATCCACTCCTTCTTTATATAAGTGTGGGTCATCCCAAAAATAATGCCTCAAATCATAAAAGAATTTCCTCCTTTGCTGAGCTGAAAAGGTTGGAGGCAAGTACTTCGAAACAATAAAGTTAGCATAATCAGCATACCAAGGACTATCTCGCGAGCTCACCTTTATTACAGCCAATTGTTCATTTGGAAAACTATCATTAACGGGAACAGGATCATAAGCAATATTTTCCAATCTAGACAAATTATCAGCAACAGGATTATCAGCACCTTTCCTATCTACAATATGTAAATCAAATTCTTGCAAAAGAAGCACCCATCTAATAAGCCTTGGCTTAGCATCTTTCTTTCCATAAGGTACCTAATCGCAGCATGATCAGTATGAATTGTAACTTTTGAATCAACAATATAGGGTCTAAACTTATCACATGCAAAAACTACGGCTAATAATTCTTTCTCAGTTGTAGCATAATTTCTTTGAGCAGCGTCTAGAGTTATACTAGCATAATGAATAACATTTAATTGTTTATCTACTCGCTGTCCAAGGACAGCACCTACAGCAAAATCACTAGCATCACACATAATTTCAAGAGGCAAATTCCAATCAGGAGGTTCAACTACAGGAGCAGTTGTTAATGCTTTCTTTAGAGTTTCAAAAGCTTCCTTACAATCATCATCAAAAACGAAAGGTACATCTTTTTGAAGAAGATTAGTAAGAGGCTTTGAAATTTTAGAGAAATCTTTAATAAATCTCCTATAAAAACCAGCATGACCAAGAATACTACGAATACCTTTAACATCCCTAGGATAGGGCATCTTCTCAATTGCTTCAACTTTAGCTCTATCAACTTCAATACCTTTCTCAGAAATTTTATGTCCCAATACAATTCCTTCATTAACCATAAAGTGGCATTTCTCCCAATTAAGAACAAGGTTAGTTTCTTCACATCTCTGCAAAACTTTATCAAGGTTTCGCAAGCAATTATCAAAAGAATTCCCATAGACAGAAAATCATCCATGAATACCTCAACAATCTTTTCACAAAAGCCATGAAAAATAGCAGACATGCATCTTTGAAAAGTAGCAGGAGCATTACATAAACCAAAAGGCATACGCCTATAAGCATAAGTTCCATAGGGACAAGTGAAAGTGGTTTTCTCTTGATCTTTAGCTCTAACAGCAATTTGTGAAACCCAATAACCATCAAGAAAGCAGAAATGAGTATTTTTAGACAACCTTTGTAACATTTGATCAATAAAAGGTAAATGGTAATGATCTTTCTTAGTTACTTTATTAACTTTTCGAAAATCAATGCACATTCTATACCCTACAACTACTCTTTGAGGAATGAGCTCATCATTATCATTGGGCACAACAGTTATTCCTCCTTTCTTAGGAACACAATGCACAGGACTAACCCATCTACTATCAGCAATAGGATATATAATACCTGCTTCAAGAAGTTTTAATACCTCATTTCTTACCACATCCTTCATCTTGGGAATTAGACGACGCTGATGTTCAACAACGGGTTTTGCACCATCTTCTATATTGATAGCATGTTGGCAAATAGCGGGAGAAATACCCTTCAAATCATCAAGAGTATAGCCAATAGCTCCTCGTTGTTTCTTCAATATTTCCAATAACCTTTCTTCCTCAATATCTGAAAGCTTAGCACTAATAATAACAGGATATGTTTTCTTATCATCAATATAAGCATACTTAAGATTATCAGTAATGGTTTCAAATCAAATACAGGATCTTCCTTTGGTGGTGGTGTTACACCTAAATCTTCAACCGGTAAGTCATGTTTAAGAATAGGTTGACGAAGGAAAATTTCATCAAGCTCATCCCTTTCTTCCCTAAAAACTTCACTCTCACTATTCTCCAAATGTTGCTGCAAAGGATTACTAGGAGCAAGAGCAATAGATGCACACTGTTCAACTCTAAAATCATCATTAGGCAAATCAGCTTTATAAGGAGTTTTGGCAAATTTAGAGAAGTTAAACTCATAAGATTCACCAGCAAATTTAGTAACAATTTTCTCTTTCTTGCAATCTATAATAGCTCCACAAGTATTCAGAAAAGGTCTACCAAAAATAATAGGACAAGACTTACTAGCAGCAGAACCAAGTACCAAAAAGTCAGCAGGATATTTAATCTTACCACATAGAACTTCAACATCTCGAACAATACCAATGGGAGCGATAGTTTTTCTATTAGCTAGCCGAATAACCACATCAATATCTTCAAGTTCACAAGAACCAATTTCATGCATAATTTCCGTGTAGAGCTCATAAGGAATGGCACTAATACTTGCAACAATGTCGCATAAACCATAATAGCAATGATCACCAATTCAAACAGAGAGAACACTGGCTTTCCTAGACTTATTAGGATGCGAAACAATATTAGAAGCATCTTCACAAAAAATAATATGACCATCTTCCACATTTTCAGTCACAAGATCTTTAACCATTGCAACAACAGGTTCAACCTTTATTTGTTCTTCGGGTTCTATGGGTTTCTTTGCACTTTTATTAACTACACTAGTTACAACAGAATACTCCTTCATTTTAGCAGGGAAAGGAGTTTTTTCAATATAAGCTTCAGGAAGAACATGATCAACAGTTTTAATTTCAATACATTTACCTTTGGGTGAATCAGTTTTATCTTTATAAGGTTCATGATACTTATCAAAATTCTTCCTAGGCAATTCAAAATGAGAGGCAAAGGCTTTATAAATATTTGCAACAACTTGAGAGTCAAGACCATATGTAGCACTTATATTACGATATTCATCAGTATCCATAAAAGTTTCAATGCATTCATAATCATAATTTATACCTGACACTCTACCTTTGTCATTCTCCCATCCTTCAGGTATTTTCTTGGATTCGATCAAGAAGGTCCCATTTAAACTCTTCTTTATTGCGCGTGAATGATCCAGAACAAGCAGTATCCAGCAAGGTTTTATCTTGAACAGAAAGTCTTGCATAGAAATTATAAATGATAATATTACCAGGAAGCTCATGAATGGGGCATTTGAGCATTAAAGACTTCAATCTCCCCCATGCTTGGGCAATACTCTCTCCATCATGAGGCCAGAAATTATATATACGGTTGTGGTCTTTGTGAATTTCACTTGGAGGATAGAATTTAGAATAAAATAGAGGCACAATATCCTTCCAATCAAGAGAACACCCATCCTTCAACAGTTTATACCAATGTGCCGCTTTACCAGATAGCGACATAACAAATAATTTCTTCCTAACTTCATCCATTGAAATACCTGCACACTTGAATAACCCGCATAATTCATGTAAAAACAGTAAATGATCTCCAAGATGAACAGTTCCATCCCCTTCATAGCGGTTATCCACAACACGTTCAATAATTTTCATAGGTATTTTATATGGTATTACTTCCTCACTGGCGCCTCATCCACTACCGTTGCAGTAGTAGTAGATTTCCCAAATAGAAATTCAAGGGAGGATCTCTCCATAATGACTTATAGCAGCAGGCAGAAACAAAATCAGCACGTACAAAAAGTTTCCTTACCAATTCCACTTACCAATAGCGCTTCACTCCCCGGCAACGCGCCAGAAAATAGTCTTGATGACCCACAAGTATAGGGGGTGTATCGTAGTACTTTCGATAAATAAGAGTGTCGAACCCAACGAGGAGCGAAGGTGTTGACAAGCAGTTTCGATGAAGGATTCACTTTGTAAATGCTCACGACAAGTTTTCAGGGGTTTTGATATAGCAGATAAATAAAGTACAAGTAAATAAAATGCGAGAGAAATAATTGCAGAGAGTGGCCCAATCCTTTTTAGCACAAAGGACAAGCCGGTTTGTTTACTTATAATGACCAAACGTTCTTGAGGACACACGGGATTTTAGTCTAGTGCTTTCGCTTCATACAATTGATTAATCTTCATTGTTTTGATAAGTGTTGTGTGGGTGAACCTATGCTAATGCACCGCCCTTCCTAGGACTAATACATACTTGTGATTATACCCCTTGCAAGCATCCGCAAATACAAGAAAGTAATTAAGATAAATCTAACCACGGTTTAAACTCGAGATCCTGCTATCCCTCCTGATATACTAACGGGGTTTAGGTTTCGTGCTCCGGCAACCCCACAATTAGCAAACGAATACAAGATGTACTCCCCTAGGCCCATAAAGGTGAAGTATCATGTAGTCGACGTTCACATGACACCACTAGAAGAGTAACACCACAACTTAAATATCATAACATTGAATATTACTCAACCATAATTCACTACTAACATTTAGACTTCACCCATGTCCTCAAGAACTAAACGAACTACTCACGAGACATCATATGGAACATGATCAGAGGTGATATGATGATGAATAAAAATCTGAACATAAACCTTGGTTCAATGGTTTCACTCAATAGCATCAATAACAAGTTGTAATCAACACCGGAGAGTTTCCCCTATCAAACAATCAGATCCAACCCAAATCGTTACAGCGGTGACGAGATGCAGCGGTGGAGATGGCGGTGTAGATGGTGGAGATGATGATGATGATGATGATGATGATGATGGAGATGATGTCCAGCTCGATGAAGATGGCGATGGAGTCGATTTCCCCTTCCGGGAGGGAATTTCCCCGGCGGATTCCTGCCCGCCGGAGAGCACTTTTCTCTCTGGTGTCTCTCCGCCCCGCAGAGGCGGCTCTATCTATTCTCCGTAACTCCCTGTGGCTTAGGTTTTCGGGGTGAAGAAGTACGCAAAAGAGAGGCGGCCAGAGGGGGCTGTGGGCCCCCTCCCCACATGGCGGTGCGGCCAGGCCAGGGCCCGCCGGCCTATGGAGGGCCCATGGCGGCCCCTCTCGGCCCCTCCTTTTGGCTCCCTTCGTCTTCTGGAAAAATAGGATTTTCGTATAATTTCCGTCAATTGTTGATCTTCCGAAATATGGTGTCTTGACGGTGTTTTTTCCAGCAGAATCCGACTCCGGTGAATAATTCTCCAATGATCATGAAACATGCAAAATAGGTGAAATAACATAAGTATCATCTCTAAATATGAAATATATCAATGAATAACAGCAAATTATGATATAAAATAGTGATGCAAAATGGACGTATCAGCGCTGAAGAGCTAGATCCTCCCTGCTGAACCTGAGAAGTCCTAGAAGCTGAAGGCCCCACTCTCGGCTCCGAAGTGTCCATAGCATCCTCCCCACCATCTGGAGCACCGTCACCTCCCTCGTCAGGATCATCCTTCTTAACCCAAACCAAAGGAACAAAATCCGGCTCTGGAATATAATCTGCAGGCTCCCTGCGAAAGCGGAACTCATAGGCCTTAAACTTTACCACAGCATCAGCTTTAGCAATCGGGCGAGCCTCATCAGACGGATCCCCAAGAACCCCAGCCTGTAGCATGGCTACCTGAATATGCACCACCGCCCTGCGTCTCAGACTAACAAGATCCACATCAACAGTCTTACCAACAAGAGAACCAACATCCCACAAACCCAGAAAGTGTCGCAGCGTATGAGGCACTCCATCGACGTGCAGCCACACCTTCTCGAGTTCAGCCTTGTGAGGAACCTCTGCTGACTGCCAAGCGGATATGGAGATAGACGAGCTGAAAGAAGGCACCCCCACCTGAATACCATCAAGTCTATCAAGATCATCAAAGGAAGGAACTGAAACCAAGAACTGCATATCACTATGAGGAACCGCCTCCCACTTCCAAGTGGGATGGTCAGAACACCGACGAGCCACCTGTTTAGCAATCACATCTGCAGGCACCAGATCACCACTGACCACTACAAGAGCAATAGGCGACATTAATTGATAGAATTACAATCACTCCTTAGAGTATCTGCGAGGAAGCCAGGATTATAATTGATCCATAGGCACATCCTCATATCAGAACTAGCTTGTTGAGCACATAAGTGGGCAACACTATTTGCATCTCGCCCAATAAAACTAATGCTACAGCTAGGAAAAGCTATCTTAGACTCTGCTATCTCCTCACAAATAGCCATGATCTCCAACCGGTTTGACCCGTCTCCATTGCAAAGATTCACCACCTCCTTTGAATCACTTTCGATTATGACACTCGTATATCCTCTCTCCATAGCCAAGTTAACGCCTTCTCTGATTGCCATGGCCTCCATGACGCGTGCATTTTTTTATAGTGTGACTTTTGTACCTTGAAACTGTGGCTAACTTTGTCATCCATGGTCAACATTCTGTCATCTGTGATCTCGTACCAAATCGTAACTACGGATGCGTATGCTCCATACTACCTCCTTTTACTGAACAAGACGTACATGTTTTTCAAGACAAACTTTGACCAAAAAAATTAAGCAACGAAATATTGATTATATTATACGTAATTAGTATCATTGGATTCGTTATTGAAAAATACTTTTTAATGACACTAATTCTATATCAATAATTTTTATATATTTAGAGTAACTTTTGATCAAACATAAAACACCAAAAACTGGAACGCCTTATTCATTGAAATGGAGGGAATAGGATTTTCTCCCATGTTGTAAACGAGTTTTTGCGATATTGTGTATGCTGGACTCATTTGTTCGATGCATTTACTTTTCTGCTTTTTGCTGAGACCAACTAAGATCTATTGCATATGTTGTTTTTGCTACATGGGTATATTTGAAATGTTGCACTATATTCTCATAAAAACTATTACATGCAAGAGTTTTTGTTGCGGCGTGCTGGATTTTCCTATTTAAGTGGATCAAACGGTTCTGCAGCTGATATTTCTCATTTCTGTCGGAAGACGCTTATCATAGGACAATATGACACGCTGCAACGCTGCAAAAAGCTGTACAAAGCAAACAAATGAAAGAATGGTTAAAAACACGCCATCGGGACGTGTCGTACGTCGATGAGCGGCGACGTCCTTTTTTCTAACGAATAGTGTGACAGCACGAAGGACGAGATGTTGCGGCCACTCAAGAACACCAACGCTCTTGAGCTACGGCGAGGCCGAAAGGGACACGACGCAAGTGCCAAGGATTGCGGGAGATCTTCTACACTGGTCTCTAAAAGTTCAGAGATGTTTGTTGTGCTTTCTGTTGTTTGGTCGTGCGGCGGCAGGACGAACGATTTTTTTTCGAGAATTAACCTTGGAGGCCAGTACAACGCAAAAGAAGGATACAACTCCAAACATGCACCACGATACATTGCTAGCCGGCAAACGACACACTCTCTAAAAACTTGATGATAAGCGACCCACCTTGCCCAACTGGAGCACATGGCTCCAGGACCGCGCGTCACGAACCAAGCAAAACACCATCGAAGCTTGGCTTCAACTCCAAGGCAACCCGGGCCAACGTACTTCCCCTCATGCGCTTAGAGGAGACAACAAGAAGGAGGCAGGGTCCCGATGAACTCACGGAAGATCCCGACCAAGATGCATCTGCCATGTCGTACATTGCACCATGGAAGACCAGGCCCTAGGCAGTAGCCAACCGCCAGCGCTTCACCTTGCCACCAACCTCCAATGGTTACATCGGTCTTCCCCCAAATGGCCTAGACGATATCTTCAAGAAGATGATGATGCATTACGGCCCGGCCCGCAGCCCAACGGGCTTCATGGGTATTTGGCTGGGCCGGGCTGGGCTTGGGCCTGATTTTTTAGTATTAGGCTTTTCTCGGCCCGGCCCAAGGCCTGGCCCGGCTCGACACATGGCTAGGTATACCGCCGGGTGTCGCACGCGTTCGCCAGGATCACGCAGCTCCTCACTACCAAATCGCCGCCGCGCTACGCGCCGCTGCCGTCGGGGGAGAGCACCACCTGCGCGCGAGGGAGGCCCCGCTGTCACCGCCCGGGTGCGGAACCTCTAGCGGTGGCAGGGGGTCTCGAGGCCGGAGGCGCTAGGGTTTCTCCCGGGTTGCCCACTTGGGGAAAATGCCGGTCTGGGTTCTTGCATCAGTGTACGATTCTCGACAAACAAGAATTGGTAACTATGGATCGCCGTGATTGTTGGATTGATTTGGAATTCTTGCCTGTATGATAAACCGCAGTACTACGACTAATTGTACCGTCTGGATTCACTTCTGAAAGTCTAATACCTGTAAAATTGTAACTTGTACGAGGATACACAGATATGCATAGAAATTACTATGAAGAAGGCTTGTTAACTTGGCTTACGAATCAGTATTGTGCCTCTCAAAATGTTAAAACGTCATAGCACACATATTATTCAGCTAATGGATGCAACTCATTATTGTTGCTCTGTGGAGTTGCAGCCGACGATTAGATTTGTGCAGAATTAGCTTTTTCTTTTGTGCAGAATGAGTTAGTCACATGCACTGCCACAAATAGACCACAAGGTTGAGGTGCTAGGAGTGCCATTGATTTCCAAACATTTAAATGAGCATTCATTTAGATACAGCACTGAGATATACCGTGCATTGGAAGATTTGTATCCAAACACGCATTTAATATTTAAGATATGGCTTTAAGATACAATGCAATGTGAGTGTCCTTATGTCTTTCTCCCTCAGTCCACCTTGAGCACACTCATTTTCAGCTCGTTTTTTGAATTTGCAGCATAAAAACTGATTGGCTCTAAAGCCCAGCACTATTAAGATGTGCATGCACAAAAATACAGTCTGTGTGTGTGTTGGGCTAGAGTGGCCGAAGCCAAAGACAAGTAGCCTCGCAAGTGGCCCCTTTGCAAATCGAGAGTTTTTGTTAAAATTGCCTAGGGCTTCTTTCATTTACCAAAGAAGATCATGTAATTCTGATTTATAAATGGCTCAGTAGCATCAAACATTCAACACCCCCAGCAAAAAATACAGTGTGCTCATTAACAGGAAATCATGGGCATGAATACTACATGTTCGAGAAAATAATTCTATGTCCACTTCCTATTATAATGGAAGTTCTTATCTGATGAACTGATTAACTAAAGAAATAGGAGACAACAACAAAACTAGACAGGGTCAAAATGTATTGAGTTGCGCGGGCTGTTGAAATGAATTTTTATGAGCACATCATTGTCTATCTTCAGATTAGGTTTCAGCATAAACTTCCTCGAGCTTTGAAGTAAATAGGACCATTTGTTGTCATATCATATTATGATTTTGTATAGCTCTTATAAATGCATTGAGCAGGAAATGAGAACCGAAAATAAAATGTTGAGATACTGAGAAACTGAGACTGCAAATGAAGAAGACTAAGATCATTATATAGAAAATAAAAACTTAGAGAAAGAATAAGAACTGGAGAATACTTAACGCTGAAGGTAAGGCTGAAAAAAGACTGGCTGAGCAAATAAGACTGAAATGATAAACTGAAGAAATAAGAAATATTTGCTAAACTGATAGACTGGAAATGGTACGACTGAGATAAGACTGACTCGTCAAATATAACTGAGACTGAAGAAAGAAAAAACCCATAACTAAAGAGAATGGGGATTGAGCTCTGAAAAAAAGTTAGTCAGGAAACATACTGAGAAACTGAGTAGACTGAAAATTAAAGAGACAGAGAAACAGAGGACTGAAGACACTTAGGAGTGAACCAAAGACAATGAAGGAAAGCCCAACATAGAATGAATCGCTAGAGAATGAAAGGGAGGCTGACAAAGAATGAGAATGAGGAATCAAGAAATGATGCAATAGAGAATGAATAAATCATGTGTGAAGAAATAATATTTAGATTGAAAAAGTAAGATATTCAGGAAAATGTGTAATAATAAAAGAAAAGAATGACATAAGACATGACTGACGAAAATGTAGACAGGACTGAAGAAGATGAGGGTGATTAAATAAAACTGAAGCATGATAGAAGAAACAATTATGCAATAGGCTACAATCATGCACTTAGCAACAGATGATTTACAACAGCTTCGCACTAGCTGCATATCACTTGGTTGTCTACCGAATTACATTGACTTTACAAGTTTTTATTATTAACAAGTCACATAAATAATGATAGAACTAAAGGATAAAACCAGGAACTTTACTCACACTATACCGACACAGGTAAATAAATAATCAAATACAGGGAAAATGACATCTTTGAATAGCTATTTGAACACATGAAACGTAACCCTTTCAAAAGGCGAAGACACAGAGAATGTGATCATGCCATACATATTACATTTAGTATCTTAGGAAAATGAGATATAGCAAACCACGAGAAGCATTAGATTTTGCATGCATTTTTTTTAAAAAAATAGCAGCATATATATTCCATGGCCAAAAAAGGATAAAAACCTAGTCTAAGAAGCATCAAGTTTCTGCCCAAACGAAGTAATATGACGATACTTAAACGACACACATAAACATGGTTACATGGACCAACGACACATATCACTATCAGATAGCGCTAAAAGTAGGGAAACGGCCCACGCCACACTATTATGGCATAGAACAAAACTTACATGAAATTTTAACTTAATGAACCAAATAAGCCTCAATGTATTATCTCAAAAGGAATTACTGAAGTGCAGAATCCAGCTTTCCCTAAAAACATGGAGCAAGCGGCCCGTGAAACATTAAATTTTCTTGTTGAAAATATAATTCATAGCATATTATTAACCTGTCAACCATACAAGTAGATTCCATCATTCTAAAACATGCTGCTAGTTAAATAGACAAAGAGATCACATTGACACCACTTACAGAAGATCAGAGACTAACTTCTCATATGCTACAACCACACACTTAATACATAATTTTGCATCACTAGTAGCATCTCGTAATATAGCCAATGAGGACAAGCAACATCAATTTGTGAAATCTGTTCAAAGAGAGAATTTACATTTCACACTGATCCTTACTTTACACGAGGATTGGAAAACTCACCTACTGAAAACTAAAAAGTTTAAAAATTACCTCCGTTCCAAAATATACGCCCCTTTAGAAAGCTAAGGGAGAGTGACAATACAGCAGAACGTTCAGGTAAAATATTGGTAAACTGGTTCAAGCTATCATAGTATCAAAAAGGATATGGAATCTAGCCTATTTCCACATTTTTAACACCTGATAAGATTCGTCGAAATCATTCTAAGAATGTAAATTAGCACAAAGCTATCTTGTTTCTCATGCACATAAGGCAAACAGGGCAAGCAAAAAAAAAGCCACCAACCATAGTACAGATAACATTCTTATCTACTGCTACTTCTCAATTTACTCAGAATTATCACTCGTTTGTCCATGCCATCTGCTCATGGATTTTTCCATCACTGCAGGAATAAAACCATTTCGTACGTTATCAGTAGAATGCCCGTGAATCCATACAAAGACTACTGACTCTGTAGAAAATAAGTCAGATGTTCCGAAAGCAACACAGACAAGGTCATGAGCAGTGGAGGCATCGGTCGGGCATCGACGGTGGCCTCTGCGAAGTGGCTCCACGTGCCAACAGACACAAGGGCAGAGACATCAACAACATGCTTTTTGATCTTGTTGATGCCCTCACAGGCTTCCAGGTAACCTCGTGTGGACAGCGCTAGTAGTACAAGATGGCCGCACCCATCTAGAGGGTGCCGACCAATGCTTAATTTCTGCAGGGGGGTGCCTCTTAGATACAGTCTCCCTTATTTGCCAGCCCTGGAGCATTTTTTCCTCCTCCCTCGCCCTCGCCCTCTGCCGCTGCGTCCCTCCTTTGCCAGCCTTGGAGCATTCTTCCTCCTCCCTCCCACTCACTGTGTGTGTGTGTGTCGGTTTCATCACGTGGACAGACTAAGAAAAATGCTCAAGGAACCAGAGTTAGTCTAAAGGCCAGGAAAATCAGAAAGGATTCAACAATATAGACCTATTTGCCTTTTAAACGTAAGTTTCAAGATTTTCACGAAAGTGGCCACCATTAGACTTAATACGGACGCAGATCATGTTGTTCGTCCATCACAGACCGCTTTCATGCAAGGAAGAAATATCCTTGATGGGGTGGCGGTTTTGCATGAGACAGTACATGAAATGCATACTAAGAAATTACATGGGGTTATTTTGAAATTAGATTTTGAAAAGGCGTATGATAAGGTCAAGTGGTCTTTCCTACAACAGACTCTCAGGATGAAAGGTTTTTCTCTTGAGTGGCGTGCTCTAATCAATGATTTTGTGTACGGAGGAAGTGTGGCAATCCGGGTTAATGATGACACCGGACACTATTTCCAGACACGAAAAGGGTTACGCCAGGGGGATCCGTTGTCACCAATGTTGTTTAACATTGTAGCGGATATGCTGGCTATCCTATAGAGCGGGCCAAGTCTAAAGGGCAGATTTAAGGGGTGATTCCACATCTGGTTGATGGTGGTTTATCTATCCTTCAATATGCCGATGACACAATTCTTTTTATAGATCATGACCTCGAAAAAGCTCGTAACCTCAAATTAATTTTGGCAGCTTTTGAGCAATTATCGGGATTAAAAATCAATTTCCATAAAAGTGAATTGTTTTGTTTCGGTGATGCCCAAAATGACACAACTATGTATACAGTGTTCGGTTGCGGGCAAGGCTATTTCCCTATTCGTTATTTGGGTATTCTGATTCATTATCGAAGACTCACAATTGCTGAATGGAAAATAGTGGAAGAAAGACTACAAAAAAGCATTAGTAGTTGGAAGTGTAAATTGTTGTCCCTAGGAGGAAGACTGGTACTCATTATTTCAGTACTAACAAATATGGTACTGTATATGTTATCATTCTTCCTAGTACCAAAAGGAATTCTACATAAACTCGATTATTATCGATCCAGATTTTTGGCAAGGGGACAACGAGAAAAAGAAATATCAACTGGTTAAATGGAGTATAGTTTGTAGTCCCAAAGATTAAGGAGGGCTTGGAGTTCATGACCTAGAAGTCAAGAATTTGGCTCTACTAGGTAAATGGTTGTTTAAGCTTCTTACCGAGGATGGGATTTGGCAAACTATCCTTATGAGAAAGTATATGAGCTCGAAGACGTTATCCCAAGTGGTTTGAAAACCGGGGGATTCACACTTCTGGGCTGGTCTCATGGCGGCAAAGAATGTCTTCTTCCGGCATGGTACTTTTTCGATTAAGAATGGAGCACATATACGGTTCTGGGAGGACATTTGGTTAGACAATGCACCCTTAAGTGAACAGTATCCTGCCTTGTATAGTATTGTTCGTCGTAAAAGTGATACCATTGCCACAGTAATGGCTACCTCACCTCCGAATGTGACGTTCAGACGAGTTTTACTTGGACAAAGGTTGTTGGCATGGAATTCTCCGATTAACCGGTTAGGAGATATTCAACTATCGCCTGAACCGGACGAATTTAGGTGGAATCTTAATGCAAATGGCAATTTCTCGGTAAAATTATTATACAATGCGATCCTTCATTTTGTTATACCAGTTGATACTAATAAGAAAATTTGGAAGATGAAGATACCATTAAAAATTAAAAAAATTGGATGGTACCTTCGTCGAGGAGTTATTCTCACCAAAGACAATCTTGTTAAGCGAAACTGGCATGGAAGTACACGGTGTGTTTTCTATCAACAAGACGAAACGATTAAACACCTTTTCTTCCAGTGCCAATTTGCCAGATCTATATGGTCAGTCATCCAAGTAGCGTCTATCATGTATCCCCGACTAGTGTGGCCAATGTCTTCAGCAATTGGCTTCATGGTGTCGATTCAAGGTTTAATGCTTTATTCTATTTGTTTGCTTTGACTGTACAGAAATGACAAGATTTTTAACGATAAAAATTGCTCCTTGTTGCAAGTTACCAACATGCACAAGTATTCTCCGTTTGTGGTTACCTCTTTCTGGGCCGAGTGGAGAACTTGGAGGGACCTATTTACTTGAGAAGGTCTCACACTCGTTGGAGGCTGCTGGCGAGGATACTTTTTTTCCCTTACATGGGTGGCAGCATAGTCTACGATTGAAGCTCCACCCGCATCTTAGGCGTTATATGATTCCTCGCTCGATATGTATTTCGCCTAGTTTTTGTTTTATCAGACATTTCTCTTCAATCCTATAAACAGCTGTGTGCATCATGTTTATGCAGAGGCTGGATGTAATTTCTTACCAAAGTAATAAAGCATCCTTTATCGAAAAAAAAAGTTGATATGGAAGTCTAGCAACAAACCTGAACTAGCTAAAGTCACACCTCAATCTTTTGAGGGGTTTGAATCTGTCAAGTGCGCATGTGCTGCTGCAATCTATTACTTCAAAGAATCAATTGGTAATGGCTACTACTCCCTCCATCTATAAAAAAGATGTTGAAGATTTTTCTAAATTTGTATGTATCTATACAGTAAAGAGTGTCCAGATACATTCAAATTTAGACAACTTGCGACATCCTTTTATGGATAGAGGTAGTACTTGAGATGATTGAATGACTGAGATTAAATTCTAGAGAGTGACGAAGTAATGCAGTGGGTGATGGATACATGATTACATGTTGGCTCAACACGTCTATTTTGCTGATTATGCTGATAGCCATATGCATTTGTTGTTTCTAGTCACCAGTATGTTGCATTTCTACCCCGGAATCAAAGAAATACATATAAGGATATGCTAAGAAATACTATATGTGAAGAAAAATCCAACTTCACTAGTCCAAATTTTCTTGTTGAAAATAAAGTTCATAACATATTATTAGCCTGTCAGCCAGACAAGTAGACAACATGATCAGCTCAAAAAAAAAGTAGACAACATGATTCTAGACATGCTTGTAGTTACTTATACAGACGAAGAGATCACCGATATCTGACAGAAGGTCAAAGATCAACTTCTCATATGCTACAATCACGCACGAACTACAGCAGGGACTAAGGGAGAGTTTGACAAATACGGCAGAACGTTCAGGTAAAATATTAGTAAGCTGGTTCAAGCAATCCTACTATCATACAAAAAAGATACACAACCTAGCATATTTGCACATTCTTACCTTGCAGTAGAGCTGTCCATATATGCTTTAACAAGACATTGCTTGATTCTAAATTAGCACAAAGCTATCTTGTTTTCTCATGCACAAGCAAACAGCCAAACAGAGCCAACTTTCCATAAAGCCACCAACCAGAGTACATATAACATTAGCAGCTACTGCTACTGCTCAATTCGCTCAGAATTGCCTCTCGTTTGTCCATGCCTTACTTTCAACCTTTAATCTGCTCAGTAATCCTTCCATCACTGCAGGAAGAAAACTATTTTGTATGCAATCAGTAGGGTGCAAGATCAACTTTTCGACAGCGAGTATATTGGGTTGCAAAACATAACCACATCAAAAGTATCCTCTGTGAATCCATACCAAGACTACTGACTCTGAAGAAAACAAGTCAGATGTTCCGGAAGCAAAACAGTCAAGATGATCATGTGGAGGATTTGTTCATTGCGTCGTCGGTGGTCTCTGGGAAGTGGCTACGTGCCAAAAGACACATCAACGACAAGCTGCTTGATCTTGCTGATGGCCTCAATAGGGTATCCTGGCAACCACATGAAGCATCTTGTGTGCACTGCTAGGTGTACATGATGGCCGTGCCCATCTGAAGCTGACGATCATCAATGCTTAATATCTGCAGGTGGTGCCTCCAAAATACAGTCATCTCACCCTGGAGCATTCTTCCTCCTCCCTCCCCACTCTGCCCGTGTGTGTGCGTCGGTTTCACCACGTAGACACACTAAGAAAAAGCGCACAAGGAACCAAAGTTAGTCTAAAGGCCAGGAAAATCAGTTTATAGTTGACATGAAAGTTTTGCAACAAACCTGTACTAGCTGAAGTCACACCTCAAACTTTTTAGGGGTTGCTATCCCTCAACCGCGCTTGTGCTTCCGCAATCTCTTCCTGCAGAGAATCGATTGTTTTTTGCAGCACAACCTTTTCGGCTTCTCGAGCAGCAGATGCCTCTTCAATCATTTCCCTCGTCCCAACTTCCCGTCTTGGCAGGTAAGCTCCTTGGTTCGTATTCGTTCCAGCTGGATCTCCATCATGTGCGTCTTTCACCCGCCCAAATGGTTTGAGGTAGTAAAGTGTATTAGTTGAAATTACTCTCCTGGGCAGTTCAGGATTTGCATCGACC